>JABCKS010000046.1:0-58528 GCA_018851325.1 Termitomyces sp. DKA19
AGGGTTCTGAAGCATACCCTTGATGTAGTGAGTATTGACTTCAATGATGAGGTTTCTGACCCCTATAAGGTACATCTGTAGGGCCTGCAGAGCACAGTAGAGGCCATAGAGTTCAAGCTTGGGCTGACTGAATTATGACTTTCTGTCATTAAGCATGATAGACCCAAAACAATTGTAGCAATGTTCTTTATAGTTGTTGCTATGGCACTGGTAGAGGTAGTAGCCTATAGTGATATATGACATATCAACTACTAAAATGATGGGGTCAGACAATTCATAGTCAATGGGGACTAGGGGCTTAGCATCTTTGAGGGCCTTGACAAGGTCTTGCTGGGCATTGACTTAGTTAGGACCAAACTTGAAAGGGGCACCAGTGCATGTGAGTTTTGTTAAGTCATTAGCATAGTGAGCAAAATTCTTAACAAAAATCCTAAGGATGCCAACCATACCCAAAAAGGCTTTAACTTCTGATAGTGACTTACAAGGACCTCATTGCTTGAGCAAGGCTAAGCAACTTTTGTCCAGTACTCAACTGCTAGGCATGCAAACATGTCTTAAGATCTTGAATATCAGGGCACATAAAATGAGCTTGTGACTAGAGAACATACTGCCACAATACTTCATTTGCTGGAGGATCTGGTTAAGAAGCTCAAAGAACTCCCAGAGTGCTAAGCAAATGTTTGGGTTAGTGGGATGCTTAGTAGGAATACCATTAACAAACTTCCAGTCTTTGGGACCCTTAGTGCCAATATTGTCAATGAAACTGAGTACATTATAGGGAATCTCAGGCTGCAGGATGAAGGTGACATCATTATGGAAGATCAGCACAGAGTTGGTCCAACCCATCAGTAGAGTCACTAAGCAGAGAGCACCAAATGGGGTCTGAAATGTCATTAAGTCATGTAAGGCCAAGTCAATTAGTTGCTTGTCATAACCAACAAAGAGGTCTAGTGTTGCTCCACAAATATGTCTAGCAAAAGACTCAGCAACATGATCTGGGAAAGGGGGCACTCCAGAATGACAAATGGTAATCCAGTTTGGCAGCTCTAGACTGTGTACAATCCAGAGCTTACCATTCTTCTTGAGGACACAAAACCAGTAGGATTGGTAAGCAGAGTTCAAGGGCTCATAGATGCCAGCCTTAATCTTGTCATAGATGATCTCATATACTTCTTTTTCAAGGCCTGGGGGAGTAGGTTGATTATGCTGAACCCAGGGGATGTGGGGGATTGTTGGTATTCTAACTGGGGGAAAGAAGTTGGAGTGAAAGCTTTCTCATTCAGAATCTTTCCAAGCAAAAGCCTTTTCCTACTTAGTGACCAGATTAACAAGGACATTAAATTCATTGCTAGTGAGAAAGCCAGTGTCATGGTCCTTAACAAATGTCACTTGTTGGTCACTAGTAAATCACTGAGTCAGTAGAAATGGCAGTGGATTCAAGTTGAGTGGTGGCATAGTCACTAGTGGATCACCAAGGATTTGTTGCTTGATTCTGAAATCTTTGCTAACATGTCTGGCAACAGGTTTAATCTTCATAGTGACTGGCTTGTATTTCTTTTTCACCTATACACCTTTTCTTTTAGCAGGATCATTAGCAATATACTGTATAGGGAAAGGAATGTTAACATAAGTTGGGGTGATGTCCATAATGCAAGTATCAAGTAGTAAAGTCTGTCCAAGAATCAAAGGATTAGAAATGTCAGTAGAAACAAAATAAGATCAAGGAGGTAATGAAGAAGAGCAAAAATTACTAGTGGTAGTGTAAAGGTATGCCAAAGTGGGATCTGTATATGTACAAGATTCTGCAAGTAATATATTGTTGTCCAAGTCACAAGAAGCTATACACATTGTTAGACCAGTTGAATGGTCATAGCTGATAATGGTTGCTAAGTCATTAGTATTGTTGCTATTCAGATCAGTGCTGAAAAAACCAGGGTGGTTCTGTCTTGTAGCAAACCTTTTGATGGTTATTTCTTTTATATTTCCTACAGGGAAATGTTAGTATTGTATGTCACATGCCTGAATTGGGGTCAGTAACTGTGATGGTTGTTTCTATGTTGCTTAGAGTATTGACCACACTTCTGGTAAGAACATCAAAGGGGCAATCTAGGAAAATGTTGTAGGTGGAGGACCATAATACATGAATCTGAAGATATAGTGTCAAGTTGCCAATGGTGCAAGGTACACTCCTGGTGAGTCCTAGCAATCTATCCAATGTGTTGTTAGCACTCTGCATATTTAGGATGATACCAGGATTATAGGATAAGCCAAGATTGTTAGTGACTTTTGCTGACATGGAGATAATCTGAAAACCACTATCCATGATGCATTCTATTTCCTCTCAATTGTTGTTTAGCATCATAATGGACCTTAGTGACTGGGAATCCTTAGTGACTGTTAAAACCACTGGCTCCTTTCTAGGAGGTAGCAATTCAATGTAAGCTTCCACTAGGTTGACTGAGGAGATCTTGGCCTGATCCAAGGTGAGTCCATTAGCAGTACTGGTATTGGAACCTAGCAAAAACTGAGGCTTATCCATAGTAAATATTGGTAATACTTCTTCAAAGATATCACTGGGGTCCTGTACCATGTTAACATTTGTCCTGGCTAATTGCTTGGGCATAATGGCTGTTATAAGCTGATTCCTGATGTCCAGTGCCATAGAGCAGGGCTCACCTACTGAGACTGTGACCTGGGTACTTAAAACTCAATCAAATACTGCCTTTGATTATTCAATGTCATAGATGGGGAGCATGGTCCTGTAAGCAGCATTATTACAGCAATTTAGAGCAGCAAAATTCCTGTTAGTAGGTGAAGCATAGCAAGCAGAGATACCAGAGAATGAGTGAACTGTAGGCTGGGGAACTAGTTTGGTAGGCTTAGCAATGGGTGGTGAATCCTTAGTGACAGATTATTTGGGTGCTTTGCCCTTGTCAAATGGCTTGGCAGTAGGAGTCAGTACAGAGTCAGAGGAAGGGGTAGTTGGCAGAGTGCTGCTAGTTGCTAGTGGAGCAGGGGCTTTGTTGCTAGTGGTTTGGTAGAGAGCTTGGGGGACCTATACACTATCAAACCTTTTGCCAGCTCTTCTCAGGGCAAATAGTTCTCTTTTCAAGGTCTCAATACATTCATCCTTGGTTAGCAATTCTACCAGTAGCAATGTCCTGCTGCAATACCTTATTAATTAGTGACTGCTGCATAGTTGCTTGCTTGGAGTCTAGGTTAGCATTAGATGAGAGTCTGCCAGTAACTTCAATACAATCCATGTACAGCCATTTGCCAAAGTAATTTGAAATCATAGCTTCTGATAGTAACACAATTCTGCCTTCAGCATTTCAATAGATTTTGCCCTGCTGGATCATGTGTTCCAACTTAATGCAAGTGCCTCATACCATAGTATGACCAGATTTGCCACAGAAATGGCAAGAGTTGCTGAACTGATTTTGCTGGCAAGGCTGATTGCTGTCAGTGAAAAGAGCTTCCAGACATTCTAAGGCACTAACAATTGCTGTGGTTGTTGCTAGTTCTATAGCTTCTTGTTTAGGGGCAAGGGGCAGTGTAGTGGAAATGTTAGCAGCTGGTGCTGGAATGATACCAGGAGTGCTAGCAGCAGTTGTGGCAATAGCAGTAGACTTAGTTGTTGCTGTATTAGTTCCCTTCAATACCCACCTTGCACCTTCAAAGACCTGTTCTAAATCATAAGGATCTTAGGGTGGTGATCAGGAAGTATGATTTCAAGCCAGCAGATGATTTTGGACTAAAGTGACATGGAGATACCTTGCTGGAATAAGTGACATTCTTCATTCTAGTAAAGTTTGCTGTTAGCAAGGAGCCATCTAGTGATTTGTTGGAAATCCTGATAGTAGTCAGAAAATCATCCTAATGTTGCTAAGCCACTGTTGAAGGTCTGGTTCACAAGTCACTTGAGGTTGCCAAGAGTATACCATGCACTAGCATCAGCTCCAGGGTATAACCTAAGTACTGCTGCTTTCCATTCCTGATAAGTGTAAGGCTGAGGGACATTGTCACTAATCACTAAGTTGTCACCAAATTCTGGTAAGCCAAGCCAAGTTTCTACCATGCCATAAGAGAAATAGCAAGCTGTATATTCCTTTGTCTGGGTATTATCAGTAATACCACAGTCAGCAAAAAGATATTCCAATTCCTTAAAGTATTGAGGGAGCTCCCTAGGGTGGCTCTTGTTCTATTTAGGAGCAGTTGTGTCATTATGAGGGGGCATTTGAGCATGGTGAGCAACAGGATTGTTGTTTATAGCAATTGTTGGTATAGTTGGTGAAAGGGGATTTTGTTTGTTGGTAGGTGAAGCAGGTGATGAATGATTTTCTAGGAAGAAGATAGAAGAGTCAGTAGTAGATAATGGTGATAATGGAGCACTAAGAAAGCTCTCCACAAATGCTCTTGGAAAGTTGCTAAGAAGTTTGCTAATGTCAAAGAGGTTCTTAGTGGCTTCTAACTCATCTGCTAGCAGTCTGGGCTGGGTAGTTGGTGGAGTACTAGAGGATGTTGATAGCAAAGAGTTGAATAACTCAGCAGTGGATTCCAAGCAACATTTTGATTGGGCCCTGGTTTCTGGTGGAATGATTACCTAAATCCCTTATAGTGGGCTCCAAAATGATATACTCCTATGCTACCTAGCTGCCATATAGGAAACCAAAAGAAATCCTGGAATGCACTAGCAACTAGATAGGGTAGCTGGCAGTAGGAAAGGTGTGAGGGCAAGTCAGTAATTGTCTCAGAGAATGAGGGCTGTAAAGAGTAGGATGTAAAAAGGGTGCAAGTATAATGAGTTGCTAATGTCAGCCTAAATTGCTGGACACCAATAAAAGATCACTAAGTCACTAAATAGAAAATGGATAAGGGATAGAGGGCAAAGCAGTATGTGATGGGAATGTCAGTAAGGTAAATGGAAATCACTAAGGTATGAGGGGGGTGAAAGGTGAGACTACAAGTTGCTAATGGAAAAATCACTAAGAGGATGTTGCTAAGGTCAGCAAGGGCCTAGTGATAAGGAGGGAAAAGAAGCAAGAATATAAGTCAAACATGAAGGAACTTGGGAAATAGATACAAGAACTAGTTGCTAGCTATAGTTGCTAATATTGCTATATATAACACTATAGGGCACCTACACTTGGTACTATGCTAAATCAAAGACAAAGTCACTAAGGCTTGTTGCTAAGCTATTAACAATGATGAGGATGAATGAGAATGAGCTCTGGAGCTGAGTAAGATGATGAGCAGAGTACTTCAAGGCTGCAGTAGACAGTGGTGGACAGTAATCCTTCTTGTTGTTCTTTTAGATATGTATAGAGGATATTTATACTATGGTAAGTAATATAATCAAAAATGGAAAATTGGTCACTAAAGGTAATGGTATCTGTCAAGATGTTTGAGGTACTATTCCCATGTTTAGATGGTAACTATTTACAAGTATGTGATGTCAGAACTATATATAAAATATATCAAATGGAAAAAAATAAAAAGATCATCAAAATCAACATTTAAGCAAGCATACTATATGTCAGTATTTGAAGTGAAGACATCAATTGGTACAAGAAGAATGAAGGGTCCAAGAAGTTATCTGTCTGAAATATATCTATTTTGAGAGAGAAATTCATACATTGCTAAGAATTGTTGCTAGTAAATGTTACTAAGAAGGCTTGGCACAGTTGTTCTGGATCCATAGTCTAGGCTCCATGTGGTAAATGCTTGTAATCCAAAAATCTTGTGGTTGCTAAGGTGTCATGCAAAGTTTCATGCTGATCCCAGGCTATATGTTGTCCAGATAAGATAGTTGGAGACATTGGTAACTGTACTTAGCAACAGATGAGTCTTATCAAAGGACATGGTCAAGACCTCCCCTTAGCAATGATTGCTAGTGATATCACTTGGCTACAATGGCACTTTTTCTCTTAACACTTATACTAAAAGACATGTGACCCCCCTTATACTTTATTCTTCTTGTCTTACTTACTAACATACTTGACTAGCATTTATACTTCAGATATAGATATTTGGTATGTTCCTTTTTTTTTGACACATATAATGCACATTTTTGACATCATATACATACACTTAGTAACTATATTGACACTTAGTATGCATTACAAATACTTTAGCCAATGCTGTCTTTTGTAGTAACTATCATTCCTTTTTGAATACTATACTTATAAATAGTATAAAAACCTTCTGTATATATCTAGTCCAAAAACAAAGAATCCAGCAGAAAATTGTCCTTTGAAGTGTCCCTCAGCTCTTAGGCTTCAGATCTCTTTTTTTTCACTCTCATTATTGTTAACAGCTTAGTGATAAGCTTTAATTACCTAGTTTTTTTATTCAGCATGGGTACTAACTGCAGGTACTCTTTTATGTCTTTTATCTTAGTAATGCTAGTGACTAGTATTGAGTTTGTCTTCTAGTCCCTACCAACTTCACTCACTCCTTCCATTCATCTTTCTTCTTTTGCTAAACCTTTACTAAGCTTAATGATTCTCCTTGTCTCTTCTTATCCTTACTGACTACTTATCATTCCCTTTTCCTTTACACACTCTCCTTAGTGACTATTACTTTGCATTCTTACCAATTCTCTCCTTTAGTCACTTAGTCTATTTATCTTAGTAATTCATCTCTCTCTTCCTTAGCGACTATTATAAGCAACTCTTTTATCTTCACCTATCTTCTCTTTTGTTCACTCCAATGACTTAGCAATTTGTTGTTATCATCTAACAACTTGGGCTAGCAATAGTGATATTTCTCACTTGCCTTTTCTTTTATCACCTATCTTTCTTCACTCTTGTTTTCTAGGACATTTACTGACTTGTCCTCACACATACATTACTTCCTATTATTAGTTACCTCTATCTAGTTATTTATGTTAAGTTCTTGGTTTTTGCATGTTAGCTAGGCAGCATAGGAGCATATCATTTTGGAGTCTACTACAATGGGATTTAGATAATCATTCTACAAGAAACTAGAGCTCAAGTGAAACATTGCTTTAAAACTTTTGCCAAACCTTCTAATTATTACCTGTCTACTACCCCTAGTTCATCCCTAACTTTTCACCCACAACCTTTTGCTGACAAATTAGGAGCTGCTAAAAATTTCTTGTGTATTAGCAAAATACTTAGCAACTTCTTGGGAGCATTTGTAGAAAGCTTTCTTAGCATTTCTTTATTACTGCTATCAGCAACTAACTCTTCAATCTTCCCTAAATCTTATTCCATTCCTACTTCACTTACTGACACTCAGAATCTCCTTTCTCTGTTAATATTAACAATTATTAAAATGAATAACAATCTTATTGTCTGCTAGGCTCATATACTACCTCATAATGATATGACTGCTTCTAAATGGGATAAAAGTTGCTTTAGAAAGCTTCTCCAATACTTCAAAGAATTGGAGTATCTCTTTGCTAATTGTAATATTGCTGATGATACCCAGAAAATGAATATGCAGCTCACTATATCTCTTATGATATAGTAGAAACTAGGCTTGGCATACTAGAGTTTGATGACAACATAGCAATTAGCAACAATATACCCAATTCTTACATCTATCAGGAATGTAAGACAGAAGTACTCAGGTTGTATCTAGGTGCTGTTACTAGCACATTTTACACTCTTGGCAACCTTAAAGGACTTGTTAACCAGAATTTTATCAGTAGACTGATGACTTAGGGTTAGTTCTCTGACTATTACTATAACTTCTAATATATTGCTAAGTGGCTTCTTGCTAATGGCAAAATCTACCAAAACAAAAATGTTGCTTATTCTAACAAGGTATCCTTATATTGTTATAGTCAAAAATTGTCCACTGTCTAGAAACTACACTTTCTGATCACTACCTAGAGAATTCTTATGATATAGATCAGGTCTCTAAAGGCACTAAGGTAGGTATTGAAATGCATTGATATAGTTACCACCAAGTCCAGTACTATTATCACTACTGTTGCTACTATGTCCAGTATCATCCTAGCATCTGCTGTTAACACCTCTGCTATGTTATTCCCTGCCCCTAAATGCAAAACTCTGAAATTAGCAAACACTTCAGTGATTGTTAGCACCTTGGAATACCTGAAAGCCTCATTTGTCAATAGTAACCAACCTTGTTAGCCTTTTAATAGCTCTTGCTACTTCTGTGGTGAAATGGATCACACTATAGTCTATAGCACTTGTGTCAAATTGGAATATATGATTCAACAGAGAAAAATTTGTTACAATGCTAAAGAAAAAATCATCTTACTGTCTAGCACTATGATCCCTAACTACTTTAGAAAGCAACTCTACATGAAATGTATCAAGGAACAGTACTGTCTCAATAGACTTCTTATCAAACACTAACCTTAATCTTGAGTAAGTGACTATGTAGCAGTTACTAATTCATAAAGTACTATAACAAGATGTCACTATTAATCAATTTCTGATCAAGGATGAATATATTAAGGCTTTGGAACAAGAACTATTTGCCTTATAACAAGCTGAAAAGAATTTTGATAGCATACAAGTCCTCTATGGACTTTACCAAATGACTAACAATACTGCTAAAGCAACCCTAACAACTAGCAACACTCCAGCAACTACTTCCCCTTCTAACCCCATACCAACTCCTGTTACTAAGCTAGCTGATAAAGGCAAAGCATCTAAATGATTTGTTACTAATAATTTGCCTCCTGTTGCTAAGATTCCTAAGCCTGTTAACCAGCCTCCTGTCCATCTATTCTCTAGTATTTCTAGTCACTATACTCCTCTTACTAATCAAAACTTTGCTGCACCCAACTAATGTAACAATGGCACTTACTGAACTATGCTCTCTATCTACAATATTGAACAGCCCAAGGCAGTCTTTGATAGGGTTTTAAGCACCAAGGTCACAGTATCAGTTGATGCACTCTATTCTATGTCCTTGAATATCAGAAATCAGCTCAGGATTACTGTTACACCTAAGCAACTTGCTGATATAAATGTAAACATAGTACAGGACCTTAGCAACATATTTGAAGAAGCATTACTGACATTTGCTATCAACAAGCCTTAGTTTTCACTAGGCTCTAATGCTTCAACTACTAACAGACTCACTCCAGATCAGGCCCAAGTCTTTTTAGTTGATCCCATTAAGGTTTACATCAAATCACTCCCTCCTGGCAAGGAACCTGTAGTACTCCCTGTCACTAAGGATTTCTACTCACTCTAGTCCATTATGATGCTAATTGATAATTAAGAGAAAACAGAATACATTATAGATAGTGGGTCACAGATTATTTCTATATTAGCTGAAATTACTAATAACCTTGGTTTATCCTACAACCTTAGTATAGTTCTGAACATTTGCTAGGACTTGCTTATAACATACCTTGCACTATTGGAAACTTAACACTTCATCTTCAGATCCATGTATTACAATTTTCTGCCTACAATATCTTACTTGGTTGACTCCTTGATATCTTTACTTAGAGTGTAGTCAATATACTTAGTGACATCAAGACTACTATCATGATTACTGATCCAAATTCTAGCATGCAATGCACAATACCAATATTTCTGCATAGCAAGTTTAAAAGATCCACTTACTAAAAGGTTTGCCATAAGACAGAACTATTCTGTTGCTTTTATTGCCAAAAAGAATAGTGTTGACACTGACAATATAGCAACCATTATTAGCTATAACCATTCAACTAGTCTAGCAACTATTTTTTCTTCTTGTGATCTGGACAATGACATTCTACTTACAAAAACTTGCACATATAGACTTTGCTTTGGCTTATCTTTACACTACCACCTATGACTTTTTCTATTCTTTGCTACTTTTATATTCATTTTGTCTCTGCTGATTCTTCTATTCTTTTGACTTTTGGACAGACACTTCCTTTCAATCCTAGTATCATGAAAATTTCCCTTACTTTACATTCACACTTCCTTTTTTCAACAGTATGTTGCTAACAAACCCATTAAGTAAAAAGATGTTCAAGTAAAGAAGAAATATAAGTTTATTGCTATAGAGATCAAAACAGTTGCTGATCAAATTAGCAAAGACATTAGGATCAAGCAATACATTATTGGCAATCCCTAAGTGACTATACTGACACTCAACTTGAATTCCTTACCCTTTATACCAACTAAGCAATTCATGAGCAACTAACTAGTAAATTTTATTAAGGACCACAACACCAGTTTTCTTACTAGCAACAAACTAAATATACTCATTGACTTTGTTGCTAAGCAAGAAAAGAATTTTGCTTAGGAATATTGTGAATGAAGAAGCTTGTATTTTAACTTCTTTTCCTCAGTTTAGATACTAACTATCCCCTATGTCCTTTGGGTTCAGCACAATCACTCCATTCCTCCAGGTCTTGAGAAAAAAATATGCAAGATCATCTATGACAAGATCAAAGCTGACATATACAAACCTTTGAACTGGACTTATCAATTCCACTGGTTCTATATTCTGAAAATGAATAGTAAGCTACAGTTTATACACAGTCTAAAGTCATTAAACTATGTTTTTTTTTATTACTATTCATCACTTTAGAGCTCCCCCCTTTCCAGATTATGTCACTAAGTCTTTTTCTGGATGTATTTGTGGTGCTACACTGGACCTTTATGTTAGTTATGACAAGTAACTGATCAACTCAGCCTCTTAAGACTTAATGACATTTCAGACCCTATTTAATGCACTTTGCTTAGTGACCTTACCAATGGATTGGACCAACTCTAAATCAATCTTCTATAATAACATCACCTTTATCCTACAGCTTGAGATCCCCAACAACATACTTAGCTTTATCAATAATGTTGATATTGAGAGTTCCAAAGACTGAAAACTTGTTGATAGTATTTCTGCTAAGCATTCTACCAACCCCAACATTTGCTTAGTACTTTGGGAGTTCTTTAAACTTTTTAACTAAATTTTCTAATAAATGAAGTATTGTAAAGGTATATTTTCTAGTTATAAACTTGTCTTGTACACTCTGACCTTTAAGATCTTTAGACATGTTTACATGTCTAGTAGTCATATTCCAGACAAGAGTTGCTTAGCCCTGCTTGAGCACTGGGGTCCTTGCAAGTTGCTATCTAAAGTTCAAGCCTTTCTGAGTATTATTAGCATCTTTAGGATTTTTGTTAAGAACTTTGTCTATTACACTAATAACTTAACAAAACTTACTTTAATATTCAGCATGATCTTGTTAAAGCATTATAAAATACTAAGCTCCTCATCTCTATTGACTATGGCTCAACTTTGCTTGAATGCTAGGGTCTTTGTAAGTCACTATCTGAAGTTTGAGCCTTTCTGAATACTGTTAGCATCCTTTAGATTTTTATTAAGAACTTCATCTATTGTGCTAACAACTTAACAAAACTTACTTGAACTGGAAATCTCTTTAAATTCAGTCTTAACCAGCTTAACATTCAACATAATCTTGTGAAGGCCTTATAAGATGCTAAGCTTCTTGTTTTCATTGACTACAAATTGTCTAACTCTGTAATCTTAGCAGTTAATACATTATAGATCACTATAGGCTACTACTTCTGCAAGTGCCTTAGCAATAACTGCAAAGAACATTACTATAACTATTTTAGCTTCATCATCTTTAACAATAAGGAGTTACAATTCAGTCAGCCCAAGCTCAAGCTCTATAGTCTTTACTGAGCCCTTCAAGCCTTATAGATGTACCTTATTAGAGTCAAAAACCTCATTATTAAAGTTGACATTTGCTATATGAAAAGTATGCTTCAGAACTCTGATAATTCAGTCCTCCACTAGCATTAATTACTGAATCATGGCAATCCTTATGTTTCACTTTGAGCTTGTTCACATTAAAGGTATCTTTTATAGCCCTGATGGACTTTTACAATGCCTATCATAGCTTAGTGACCTTTCCTTAGACAATAATAACAACTCTATCTATAAAGATTGGATTGACTGCTTATATAGCTTCATTTACACTAAGTCCAGCTTCCTTTACTCTTACTTTGCCACATATTATCAGTCTTATAATTGCTACCCCCTCTCCTTAAGTATCAGCCTCTTCAACTCTTAGAAACTTTTGTTAATGACACTATAGATACCTTAGCTCTACATCTAATAACTAGCAACAACCTGTCTTTATATGATAATGCTACTACAACTTATAATGATATACCTTGTAACATTAAGACCATTACTAGCAATATCTATATTCTTATAGTCCAAAAGTGGCTTGGCAATCTCATCAGACCTAATAGCCTTAACAACATCACCTATACTATCTTTATTGGCTATATCTCCATTTTCTTCCTTGCTGATAGTAAGCTTTGACAATAGAATAGAGATGGTGTTCATAAGCTTTTCATCTTTATTGACTGCCACTTATTGTCATGATCTATCTCCAGACCTT
This sequence comes from Termitomyces sp. DKA19, assembly GCA_018851325.1. Classification (NCBI taxonomy): domain Eukaryota; kingdom Fungi; phylum Basidiomycota; class Agaricomycetes; order Agaricales; family Lyophyllaceae; genus Termitomyces; species Termitomyces sp. DKA19. Next base: position 12,386 of record JABCKS010000046.1, read on the forward strand.
CAAACCTCTTTTTAACATCCCACTATTCCCCAAAGAGCCTACTAATACTTCATTAACCTGCCCCAACCTTTGTCTACCCCCAATGCTAGTCTCAGCAGTCCCCAATTATCCCCCTGATCCTAGTATACATCCCAACTAATCCCCACAACTTACCTAACCCTCTAGGACATCTTGATGATCTTAGTGCAATCTGTATTCATATACTACCACAGCCTACCTACTGATCAGAACCAATACCTGCTAAACCTGCATAGCCCTGACAAGCTCTACTGTCTAACCTGACTCTCCTGGAGCAGCTTTCATAGTTAGTATATAAGTTGTAGGGCAGTATTTACTAGAAGTAGTCTGGATATCACTGATATTTCTCAATTTATACTCATATATTTTCCAGTTTTGTCTCTGTTTCTGTCTTTAGTCTTATATTCATCAAATCTATCTCTTTTTGTCTCTGTCTTATCTTGCATGTTTCCATTTTCTTCCAGTGTGCCTAAGTCCCCTTTCACTTTGACTCTTTCCAACTATCCACTATTATTCTCATTTATACCCTTATGACTCTAAATATTTATCATTAACCCTATACTTGTCCTATAATCAACCTCAGTATTCCCTTTCACTAACTGAACTCTAATCCACCTTCTGATCCACTTCCATTGTCTCCACAAGCTCCCTTACTCCAACTTGCACCTGACTTAAGCTCCTAACTACTAACTAACACACCTTGTCTAAGACCCTCCCTAGACTCATCTGGATTTACCTGAACTGCTCTTATTAGCTTACTGCCACCTATATCTAAAGTCTGGACCTTTCCAGAATGCCAGGTTATAAGCACAGAATGTCATATCTACCTAGTGAGAATTTGTCTAGTAAAACTGCACTTTGGTGGTCAGCAGAACCTAACATAATATCAAGACTCTTCCTCACCCTGTTCTCAATGCCTGCATGTAACTCTGCACACAACTTCATCAGCTATCTAAACAATGCTTATAGTGGGCCAGTTCCTGAGAATTACTATGCTTAGTTCTATTTAGGGCCACTGTTAGACCCCTATATCTCCTGTCACTGGACCTCAAATCTAGACCCAACCTTCTACACTCCCTCTGTCAGTCAAGGAATACCTTCCAGCTAGTGCCACTCCTTGACACTCCCTGCTAATGGGACCTTTGCCCACTTAAACCCCAGACAATTACCTGGAGTACCCCTAGCCCTGCCTCTTTCTGCCTACTTTCTTCCCACTCATTACTATACCTACCTACACCCTGCTGTATCCCTGGGCCCTCTGAAACAACTTGACAGCTACTCCCCCTCTTAGCCCCAGCCCCCCACACCAGCCCCACTATTTCCAAAACAGCAATAGGTCAAAGCCTATATCCAATAGTATGATAAAATCCTCTGCTCCCTCTCCCTCTCTCCTATGGAGTTTGCAAAATGCACTCATGCCTTCCTTGTTAACTATGGGCACCCTGACACTGCTGGAACTCTGGAGGTATGGACAGATTGTCTTCTTGATTTTCATAAATGTTACCTACAGGGTACCCTCTCAGAAACCACATAAAGCACTTTGGAAATCAATGCCAATCTTTGAAACAAACTTCATACTATAGTCAAAGAAATCCATAGTAGCCCAAACCCTTGACACTTTGAGGATCCTTTGAACCCTACCCACTTTTTTCATGTGCAATGAAGAGAGCCCCTTGGAGTACAAATAGAAGCCCTGGCCCCCAATCCCCACAAGCAGAAAGAATTCAACATGGCATCCAGTATTCTGAAATGTCCTCAATCCTACTAGAGAACTCTTTAACTAACCTGCTGCCTGCACTTTGGGCCTCTCTGCTTGTTCTAGAGCAAACACTATCCTCAGCACCTTTCACACTTAGGACCAACCTGCTAAGCCCAAACTTTTTACACTCAAAAAGTCTTACAACCCCTTGCCAATGATGACACTGCTTCTAACCATACCCTCTTCTACATCAATAAAACTGGAGCCTCTGGCAGAGAACCCACTATTAGAGGAGATATACTAGGATATATGGATATCTCAGTGTTTTTCTTTAATTTTATTTTTCTTACTTCTATTTCTGGACACTGCCACTGCTAGCCTCATATATCAGTAAGTTTGTTATTTGCTAATCTTTGTAGAAATTTATTTTTGTTATTATAAAATTTATGTACATATTTATCACCCCCAGTCATCTCCACTTTTTGTAGAACCTCTGAGGGTGAGCACAACTTACTACTGTTTTGCAAATATTTACTTATGTACCTGTAGACTTATGTTGTACTTTTGACTCTATAGGTCAATACAATTATCTCTACTTTTTGTAGAGCCTCTGAGAACTTACATTATACTTTTAACTCTACTGGTTATCAGGCCTCTGTTAGCTCTTCCCACTACAGCAAGCCTAACCATTACTACAGATGACTCTTTTGAACTTACAACTGTATACAGAAAAATGTCTACCAACAACACTAACATATCCAACCCCTCTACATTCTCTGAGGAATCACAATTTGACAGGACAAATTTTATGTTATTCAGAGACAGGGTTCTCATTGTGGCATGGACTTGTGGTGTAAGAAAGTACCTTGATAGCAGTATTGTCAACTCTAATACCAAAAATGAGGTAATGGCACCTATAGAAAAGGTTAAAGCAGAACAGCAGACCACTGATAAGACCAAAACTACATCTACTTCAGATAAACTAATGAGATGGACCTCCCAAAACTCCATGGCAGAGGAATGGGACATGAGGGATGCCTGGACCTTGTTATTGATTGTTAATAACTACAAAAATCTGATTGAACTTGGTATTAAAATGGAAGGTATAGCAGTGGAGGTATGGAAAGTACTCACTGACACCTATAGCATAGTTTCTAATCTTGCAGCAATGGGCACTGAGAATAGACTGCACACTACCTTGTATGTCAATGGGTTGGACTTCATGGTGCACTTAGTAGACTTGCAGACAAAATGGCAGGAAGCTGTTGAGAGAGGCACATCAATTAGTTATGCCACAATCATTATGAACTCCTTACCAGAATCCTGGAACACTATTGTGGCAGGCCTTTACATCATGACAATATCCACAATGCTTGTTGCAGGTCTCTCTGTTCACTGGGAAAAGCTTAAGATGCAGAAACAGGCTGCTGAGACTATGGCAACTGCACTACAAGCTAATATTAAACTCTCCAGACCCAAAGTTATATGCCTTAACTCAAATTGTAAATGCATAGGTCACACAATGAGGAACTGCTACTGGCAAGGTGGCAGGAAGGAGGGCCAATTCCTGCAGACTTTCTGAAACTGTAAAAGTGCCCTTGCTGTACTAAAGGCAGCAAAAAAGTTGGCCAACCTCAAGACCAACACTACTACACCCCAGGCCAAACTTGCTGACATATTCACTACAGTTTTCCATGTTTTATATGCACTCATGGCCCACCCCAAGGTGCTGAGCCTATATGGCATTAAGGCAATGGACTCTAGAGCAAGCAATCACTGCATCATAGACTATAATGTATTCTTTGATTATAAGGAGCTCAGCACACTGCAGGAGGGCTAGTCCACCCTTGTTGGAGGCATTTCCCAAATCATTGGTCAGAGAATAGTGAGGAGGATGGTCCAGACACCATCAGGAACTTTGGAACCTGTGTTTAGATAAGCACTCCACATGCCAGACTTAGTAGCAAACTTAGTCTCAGTTAGGAAGTTTGATAAAGCAGATTTCTTAGTAACTTTTACCAAGGGCAAGGCTGTCTTCTAAGATACATCTGAGAGAGAGGTACTGATTGGTCAACAAGAGAGGAGTATATACTCACTTACCTCTTTCAACCTTAACATGCTACTGGAGACCCAAGCTATAGTGGCATCATTGCCCTCCAAGCCAGCAGGAATCAATATGTAGCACCAACATTTTGGCCATGCTACTGTGAAAAGTATATGTGCTCTCACTGTGAAGGGTCTGGTCAATAGTCTCACAATCATAGGTAGTGGTGATGCAAAAAGGATCTGCAAGGACTGCATATATAGGAAGTATGCAGCCCAACCTTATAATGCTAAGGTGGAAATAGAGTTGGAACCAAACCAGTATATATATATCAATCTCTAGGGACCAGCATCAGTGGCATCTAGGGGAAGCATCATACATGATGATCATAGTTGACAGTGAAACTTCTCACCTCACTGGATACTTCCTCTTATAGAAGGATACAGAGACTACCTTGTCTACATTTAAAGTCTATCATAGCAAATATAAATAACAGATGGGGAGAAAACTACAAATGGTCAGGATCAATGCAGAGTGTGAATGGATAAATAGTGACTGGATTACTTACTGTATATCAAATAGTATATACATGAATGTCACTGTTCCCTATACCCATGCCCAAAACAGCCTGACAGAACAATGCATCCAAACCATGATTGAGGGTGTCAGGTGTCTACTAGCAGAGAGTAGGCTCCTCAAGACTCTGTAGGCCAAGGGTGTAGTAATGCAGATCCTAATAAGGAATCTGATCCCTTCATCACAGCTCCCTAACACTGTACCTATAGAGGCATAGTCTGGAAAGTGTCAGGGGGTTGATTTCTTGCAGACTTTTAGTTGCATGGCTTTTGTAAAGGTGCTAAAGGAGCTAGTGTGGTTGAAACTTGACTCTAGGTCTATAAAATACACTTTTATTAGGTATTGTGACAATAGCTACTGACTATACAACTGAGGAAATTGCATAGTTGTTACATCCCATGATGGGATCTTTGATAAGGGGACCTGACACCAGTCTCTCATGGTTGTCAGGGATATTGATGAAGATGTGTTGCTGTCTAACTCAGTTCCAATGCTCAACCCAGCTGTTCTGAGTATGCTGACTACCTGCTAATCCATAGTGCCATGCATCTGCCTAATTAATGTGCTACTCTATGAACTGAGCAGGAATAGCCCTGACCTCTCTAGTGCTTTGGTGTCTGGCACAGACTTGGTGATGGCACAGACTTGGTGATGGCACCAGTGCCTGTGGCAGCTGACCAACCTCATCCTTGCTGATCAAAGTGACTGGCAGCAAAGCAGAGCACCAAAATGAAGGACATTCCACTATGGTCATACCTGGCAGAGGATGCATTGAATTTCCTAGCCACACTAGATAAGTCTAATATAACAGACAATGACAACTATATACCTGAGCACTATGGCAAGGCTATGAGATGGGCAGACTTATAGATGCTAGTAATGGAGCAGGAGCTTAAGATACTAGCTGACAAGAAGGTTTTAAAGCTCATGCTATGTGAGGAGGTGCCTGAGGGGAAGAAGGTCATTGGTTGCTATTAGGTCTATATGAACAAGTATGATGCAGAAGGAAATGTAGTATAGAGGAAAGCATAACTTGTGGCTAAAGGCTATTTACAGATTGCAGGAGAGGATTTTGATGAGATGCATGCAGCAGTGGTGTGCCTCAAATCCTTAAGAATCTTGGCAGCAATAGTGGTGCACCTCAACCTACACATATGGCAAGTCAATCTTGTCTCAGCATATCTTAACAGTGTTCTAGAATACATGGTGTATATGCAGGTCTCACCAGGTTTCTAAAGGGGAGAGGGTAAGGTATGCTGCTTATTGAAAACTATTTATGGGATAATGCAGGGTGGAAGAGACTGGTGGCACACCCTAGACAATGCCTACAAAAGCCTCAGGTACAAAACATCTTATGCAGACAGCTATGTATAGATAAAGATGATCAATGGGGAACATACTATTACAAATACATTTCCTGATAACACCTTCAGACTATTGGCAATGATCTAGAGCATGATAGATGCCAGATAAGAGCTTAGAAATGCTTATGAGATTAAAGACCTTAGAGACCTATCCTTCATTGTAGGGATGGCAATTAAATGTGACCACCAGATTGGTTCTATCTTACTCTTGCAGCAGTCCTACCTCAAAAGAGTTCTTGAGCACTTTGGGTTGCAAGACTGCAATGCACATCACACATCACTACTAATAGGAATCTGACTCACCAAATAAATGAGTCCCTAAATGGAAACAGATAAACTCTTCATAGCTGATAAACTATACTACAGATTGTTGGGCTTGTTAATTTGGGTACAAGTGGCAACTAGGCCTGACTTATTATATATAGTCAGCATCCTAGCTCAGTTCCAGTCAAATCCAGGACCAGCCCACTGAAACATACTCATCTACATCATTGGCTATGTAAAAGAAACTCAACTACTACATCACATATTCCAGATAGCCAGACAATTTACTTAAGCTGATTGGATACATTAATGTGGACTTTGGGGAAGACTTTGACACTAAATATTCAACTGGTAGCTATGTTTTCATGATGGCAGGGAGAGCACAAAATGCTAGCATACTGTTGCACTATTGATGACCAAGGCTGAGTATATGGTGCTGACTTGAGGGGCTTAACAATGACTATGGATGCATAACTTTCTTATTAAAAAAATCTGCCACAACCATTGCCTATCATACTTAATGCCAATAATCACTCATCTATAGCCCTGGCAGAGTCAACCAAGAGATACTCACTGGCCAAACACATTGACATCTGCCACTTGCCACTACTATATTTGCAAATAAGTCTAGGATAGCAACATCAAAATCAAACCAGTACTGTCCACTAAAAATATAGCCAACTTATTTACCAAATCTTTACTATATACTCAGTAAGACTACCTCATAACAAAACTAGGCCTTATTACATCTGCACACCAAACATATCTGGGAGAGTGTTAGGGGAGATATACTTGAACATATAGATATCTCAGTGTTTTTCTTGAATTTTATTTTTCTTACTTCTATTTCCAGCCACTGCTAGCCTCATATGCCAGTAAGTTCGTTGTTTGCTGATCTTTGGAGAAATTTTTTTTGTTACTATAAAACTTATATATGCATATTTGCCACCCTCAGTTGTCTTCACTTTTTGTAGAGCCTCTGGGGGTGAGCACAATGTACTACCATTTCATGAATATTTACTTATGTATCTGTAGACTTATATTGTACTTTTGACTCTACATATCAATACAGTTGTCTTCACTTTTTGTAGACCCTCTGAGGACTTATGTTGTACTTTTGACTCTACACCCACCCCTTGCAATGGAATTCCAGGTCCCTTCTGGGTCAGACCACTCCACTTAAACCTTCACACTCTCCATAGTAATGCCCTTCTAAACACAACCTTCTTCCATCAAAATGCCCCAACTCTCCTATGCTCTGAGTCAAGGAGCACCCAGGCCCACTTTTCTTGTTAACCTCCTGACTCCTACCAATCCCCTCCCTAATCAACCTATTGATGCTAACAGCTTTGGACAGCCAACCCTTAGAGGACCCCCTCCTTTCTACTGGGTCCTGGAACCTCCCTTGGACAATCCTGGCCTGCTCTCAGGCAGCAGACCTACTAATAGCAGAACTCCAGATAGATGAGGCCTAACTATAAATAATTGTCCCCTACAATGTGGTAATGGAAACAACTACTATTATTACTACAATGCTAGACCCTCACTCTAAAATTTGAACACCCAGGACAGCATCCACAATGTACTGGCCTAAGAAGGGAAACTCAATATATAAAAGCCCAAACCCTTTATTGGCCATGGCCCCTATAAATGGAGAATATTGCTAATGCAATGCCTCACTATGTTTCAAGTTAAGCCTATTACTTTCCAACTTGAGAGCTCATAGGTGGCCTTTATTGCCTTGTACTTACAAAGTATTGCCTTTAACTACTATATGGCACTACTTTGGTTTGACCCCAATAATTCTGTGCTCTCTAATTGGCTTGCCTTCACTTAGGAATTCTTCAGTAAGTGTAGAGTATTTGATACTGTAGCAGAAGCAGAAGAGAACCTTTTTCACCTTTAGATGTGTGACAATAAACAATTCACCACCTTCATCATCCAATTTAAATAAGAAGCCTATAAGGCTGGCTAGAACTACAACCTCCTCTGATTTGCCCTTTGCTGCACCCTACCCCAATGTATCAAAGATGTCCTCTGCCTTGCACCTAAACAAACCACCTATGATAGTTATAAGGCCCTTATCACATAGGTTAATCAATACTATTAGAAAGACTGGAGTGAAAATCCAGCCCTCCAATCTGCTTGGAACACTTCTGGCAACAACAATTGGCAACCTAGAGTATTCAATAGCAATTGACCATTAATGTGCTCCTATGCCACCTAGCTGCCATGCAGAAAACTAAAAGAAAATCTATGAGTGCACTGGCAACCAGATAGAGCAGCTGGCAGTAGGAAAGGGGGGTAAGAGCAAGTCAGTAAACATTCCAGAAAACAAGAGCTGGAAAGGTAGGGTAAAAAGGTGAAGTGCAAGTAAAGAATGTCACTAATGCTAGTCTAAGTCACTAGATGCTAACAAAAGATCACTAAGTTGCTAAGAGATAGAAAGAGTAAAGGGATGAAGATGGAGTAGTTACTAAAAAGGTAGGGAAGAGAAGTTGCTAAGAGTAAAGGAGGACTAAGTAATAAGAGGTGAGGAGGTCAGTAAGATAAGTAAATATCACTAAGAAGGAAACAAAAACAATAAGTTGTTAACATAAAATTGCTAGGAAAAGTCACTAAGGTTTGTAAGGGCCTAGTGATGAAGAGGTGATGGGGGCAAGGACATAAGCAAAGCTATTAAGAAACTGAGAACAGACATAAAGACTCATTTCTAGCTGTAGTCACTAACATTGCTAAAACACTAAAACACCATAGATACTTGTACTTGATGCTATGCTAAATCAAGGATGAGTTTGCTAAGGCTTGTTGCTAAGCCATTAACAATGATGAGGAGGACCAGAAATGAACTCTGAAGCTGAGGGAGGTACTGAGAGGAAAGTACTCAGAAGCTTCTTTGGGAAATAGTACACTTTCTTTTTTATATTGGACTAGGTATATACAGAGAGTATTTATACTATTGTAAATAATGTAAGCAAGAAAGGAAAGATTGTTGTTAAGAGTAACAGCATCTGTCAAGATGTCTAAAAATTTATACCAGTGTCAAGATAGTAACTAGCTGTAAGTATACAATGTTAAAAGTGTATAAAATATGTTAAATGGAAAATAAATATGCATCTCAAATGGAAAATAAACATGCATACCATACATCAATATCTGAAGTGTAGACACCATTCAAGTATATTCATAATCAAGAAAAATAAAGGGTCCAACAAGTCATGTGTCCATGTTATATATGTTTTCTTTAGAAAGTGTCATGTTACTAAGAGTTGTTGCTAGCAATCATTGCTAAGAAGGGTTCTCAGCCTGGTTGTTCTAAATCCTAGGGCTAGATTCTATGTAATGAAGCTTGTAATCCCAAAAGTCTTGTAGCTGCTAAGGTCTTGTGCAAAAGGCTAGCTTGTTCCAGGCCTCAGGTCCAGATCACCTATGACTTGCTTGTAACATGTAAAACAAAAATTGACAAAATAGCAAGCTATACACCAGTCTTGTGCTGTATTCCAGGTCATGTGCTGTCCAGATAAGATAGATAGAGATGTTGTTAAAGATACTCAGCAACAAATGGGTCTTATCATCCTTCCCTATACTGAAAATATTAAATGTCCTCAGTCAACCAAGTTCTATAATCACTTGTATAGTTTATGTATAGGAAGGGGTAAGTGTATAAACTAAGTTCTCCAACCTCTTTTTCACATTTTCTTATCAACTCCTCAATCTTATTACTATGTCATCTATGATCACTGACTAGCTGAAGAAGTGCATCATGGCCCAGGCATTCCTGTAATGGGCCAATGGCATTCTGGAAACTGCTCATACCCAATTAGCAACAAAGTCTAAATTAGCAATTGTTGCTATCTTCAAAACATGGTTGTACTGGTTTGAAATAGTGGAAAGTGGACTAGATTGGCCTGAGTTGGTGGAAGTCAATGTGGAGTGCTGGGATTTATATGAGAAATACAAAGAGAAAGAGTGAATTTGGAAATATGACAGCCATTTTGTAAGTTCTTCAGTTATTTCTCTTACTAGCTTCACTAACATCTTCTGCTAGGCCCTCCCTCTACCTTCACTAGAACATTTTCTGGAAGACTTGAAGACTGAGATAATGGTAAGCAGTAGTGGTGTTATCTGAGCTAGCAGTATTGCTAAGGTAACTTTAGCTTTTTAAGGACTTGTCTCCTAATGATCAATTTTTCTTTCAGCATCCACCATTTGAGCTAGTAATAGTGACTGGAGTGGATCATAGCAAGAGATATAAGGATGTTGGTAGGGGCTGGTGTACTTGTAGTGAAGGTGAAAAGGAAGGCTATAGTGTTGCTGGTAGAGTGACAGGCATTTATGGAAGCCCAGGGAGTGGTAAGTTTTAGCTTTTAGTTACAAACTGTTACTAATATTCTTGTAGTGTGACAATTGCTGGTTAGAGGACAACCTGAAGGGTTGTTGGTACCCTACTGATACCCAACCCTGCTATTATTGTGATAGCTCAAAAAAAGGGTGTTTTTATCATGGTTGCTTATCACATAGTTAAAGTGGGAAGTTTGTGGAAAGGATAGTGATTTGGGCAGCCTTAGTATAGCAAGTGTGCAAATTCATTAAAAGGCAGAGAAAGTTGGTGGCCACAAAGAAACTAATTCAGATCAAGCATTCAAGCTTGAATTTGCTAACAGGACAGGATGAGATGATGGTAAGAGGATGGGAGGTTGCTAAGAGCAAGTGAGCCTAGGAGAATTGGAGGGTGATTGTTAGCAAGGTGAGTGGGAGTGATAGCAATAATAAATCCTTGGCCTATACCAAGCAACAACAAACTATTGCTAGCAACAAGGAGCTGGAGTCTATGGATGTTGACATGTGGAAGGCAACACTGCCAGCAATGGAGGTTGAATTAGCAACTAGGGAGTAGGAAGCAGTGGTTGGAGATGCTAAAGATGAGGCAGAGATATAAGAGGAGGTCAAGACAGTTAAGGAGGTGGGGCTGTGGAAGGACAAAGCATAAGTAATAGTAGAAGAAGAAGGAGGGCAGAAAGGGACTGAGAAGGCTAGAGAGGTCAAGAAAGAAGAAAGAGAAGAGCTAGTCAAAGCTGAGGTGGAGGAAGAGCAGGAGGAACAAGATATTGTGGTTAAGGTCCCAGTAAGTTCTTTTTGTCACTTGTAAATTTTCTAGCAATAATTGCTAGATACTTTATATGTCTGTTCCTTACCAACAGGTAGGTAATAACAAACTGGTGTGGTCAGGTGAAGACCTTGCCTTACCAGAACCATTGATGCCTGCCTCTCTACTGAGGGAGTATGAGGAATAGGCAGCTATAATTGAGCAACAGTTCTAGCAAGAGTTGGATATCACTAAGGTGAACTTATTGGAGGCATAGTTAAGGTATGTAGTTGCTAAGTGATCTGTAGCAATGCTAGTAGGGTATTAGGAGGACTGTCAGGCTTTCTTGGCTTATTAAGTAAAGAATGAGATCATGGATGGATGGAGAGGAGGAAGTAGGGAATATGCCAAACAATGATGCTGACCTTGACACCTAGCAACTGCTGCCTCTTCTGTCAAGAAATTTTTGATTTTTTTATTATGTTTATATCATAGATTAGCCCCTTTAAGGGGCTTCATATCTTTTTAGTAGCTTTTGTAGACTGACCCCCTTAAGAGGCCCAATAAAATGTAACATATCTAAAGTGGAATCAAAAGGAAATAATCAACAAAGGCAAGGCAAAGATAAGTAATACTATATTGGATTTAAATTCAAAGGGAAAAAGACAGACAGAATAATTGCTATACACTAGCAATTGTTGCTTAGCATTAGCAACAAAATGGAAGAATGCTCAGTAGATCATCATAGTATGAAAACCCCAAAAGGCATGCTAAGCACTAGTGACAAATCACTAAGCACAGCATCATAGCAAAAAATATCAAGATGTTTAACTGAAAATATCTGTGAAGTGTTTAAACAAGCAAGAATATGAAATGAAAAAGGCAAGATAAAGGACTTGATGTTTTGTATTGTATATGACAGTTTTTCTGACTGTATGGTAAATGTATAAGTAAAAGAAAAGGTGAAAAGAAGTTGCTAAGACTTAGCAAATTATTTTTAATTGTTGCTTTTGTTAGCAATGTTGCTAGTGTCATCATCATCTACAAGGTCAGTTTGTTCAAATTTATATAAGCAGGAGGTGTCAATATCAAAAGCATTGCTAGGCACTGATATGTGTTCTCAAGCAAAATAAGGGAATAAGCAAAAGGCAGCTACCAGGTGATGTAATACTGAACTATCTAGTTCACAAAGGATGTAAGCACCTCCACAGTTATAAGAAATCACCACTAAGGAGCCTAAGTAATGAGGCCTCATTTTTTTATTATAGATAACCTTGATTCTAGCATTCCTTATCAAGACAAGGTTGCCAGTTTAGAAGTTGTAATCATGAATCATAGCAGCATGTTCTGCTTCAAAATGGATAGCAACTAAGCAATGAATGTTAAAGATAGTATTATGGAGTTGCTTGAGGTTAGAGGATATAAGGGAGTTTGGTGGTGGTTGCAGGTATGTTGCTTCAACTATGTCAGCTGGAAGAAGGGGGTGAATACTTGTAACAGTATAATATGGGGAATAACCCATTTACTTGTGAACTGTAACATGTTCTGACCAAAAGACTGAATAATAAGCTGTATTTCACCTAGATTGATCACCATTGACTGCTTCAAAGAGAGCCTAGCAAATATCAAAGTGAGGTCACTCAACTATACTGTTAATATTTGTTGTAACCAGAGACCTATATGTAGTGCAAGTTGTACTTTTTCACTAAATAAGCAAGAGCTTTTAGAATGGGGGTGCAATTGTCAGTAACAATTTCACTAGGAGCTCCACAGCAACAAATAACATCTTCATATAGCCACTTAGTAATAGTATCACTATTTTCCCTAGTGAGCATATGGAACTTGGGGTAATGTGTTAGCAAACAATGTCCTTGAATGATATACTTGAACCTATTAGAGGGTGGCATAAACATAGTGTCAATGTGGATCTTGCTGAACAAGGGCACTGGCTTAGTGACAGTCAGTGGAACAAGTACTTTAGTCATCTGATGAACCTGGCAGATGTAGCAAGTACAAATATACCATACAATGTCAGTGCTAACTTAATGCAACCAAAAGCATTTCAGTAAAGCTAAGTAAGTAGCAAAAAGTGCTCTATGGCCTAAATCATCATGCATCACTCATAAGATATATAAGCAATGATTGGTAGGGATAAAAACCTTGAGAGCACCATCTCTATTCCATTGCCAAAGCTTACTATCTGCAAGGAAGAATATAACAGCATAGTGAATGAAGGTGGCATTGGTGTTGTCACTAAGATTGTCAGGCTTGACAAAGTCACTAAGCCACTTCTGGACTATAAGGATATGAGCATCACTAGCAATGGCCTTATTAGTACAAGGTACATCACTATATGTCATAGTAGCATCATCATATAAAGGCAGAAAGTTGTTGCTAGTTGCTAGTCATGGAGTTACTATATTTGGAGTGTTGCTAATGAATGTCATTAGGAGCTGAAAAATATAGATAGGCTGGAACTTGAGGAGAGAGGGTAGTGATTATGAGGCTGAAGAGACATGGCAAAGTAATGGAAGTAGGAGCTGAACTTGGTGAATGAAGCTGTAAAGTCAATCTATCTAATCCTTATAGGCTGAGTTGTTGGTATTATCTGGAAGTAAGTCACTAGGCTGTAGTGGTCATTGTAAAGGTCTATTAGGGCTATGGAAAGTACCTTTAATGTAGACAAGCTCAAAGTAGAACATTAATATCACTATGATCCAGCAATTCATGCTAGCAGAAGGCTAAATGTCAGAGTTCTGAAGCATATCCTTAATATAGTGAGCATTGACTTTGGTAATAAAGTTTCTGACTCCAATAAGGTACATCTATAGAGCTTGAAGAGTGCAATATAGACCATAAAGCTCAAGTTTGAGCTGACTAAACTGTGATTCCCTGTTGTTAAGCATAATAGAGCTATAATAGTTATAGCAACATTTTTTGTAGTTGTTGCTATGGCACTAGCAAAGGTAGTAGCCTATAGCAATATACAATGTGTCAACTGCTAAGATGATGGAGTCAGGTGATAGATAGTCAATTGGTACAAGGGGCTTAGCATTGTAGAGGGCCTTAATGAGGTCTTGCTGAGCATTGATTTAGTCAGGACTGAACTCAAAAAGAACTCCAGTATATGTGAGTTTTGTTAAGTCATTAGTGTGATAAGCAAAATTTTTAATGAAAATCCTAAGAATACCAACCATACTCAGAGAAGCTCTAACTTCTGATAGCAACTTGCAAGGGCCCCAGCACTTAAGCAGGGCTAAGCAACTTTTGTCTGGTACTTGACTGCTAGGCATACAAATATGTTCCAAGATCTTGAATGTTAGAGTGCATAAAATAAGCTTATAACCTGAAACTGTACTGCTGTAATACTTCATCCACTAGAGAATTCAGTTAAGAAGCTCAAAGAACTTCCAGAGTGCTGAGCAAATGTTGGAATTAGCAGGATGCTTAGCAGGTATACTATTAACAAATTTTCAATCTTTGGAACCCTTAGCACTAATGTCATCAATGAAACTAAGTACATTGTGGAGAATCTTGGGCTGAAGAATGAAGGTAATGTCATTGTGAAAGATCAGTACAGAGTTGGTCCAACCCATCAGTAAGGTCACTAAGCAAAGCATGCCAAAAGGAGTCTGAAATATTGTTAAGTCATGTGAGGCCAGGTCAATCAGTTACTTGTCATAACCAATATAAAGGTCTAATGTAGTGCCACAGATACATTCAGCAAAAGATTCAGCAACATGATCTGAGAAAGGGGAAACTCCAGAGTGGCAAATGGTGACACAGTTTAGCAGCTCTAGACTGTATACAATCTGGAGCTTACTATTCTTCTTGAAGACACAGAAGCAGCAGGATCAGTAAGTAGAATTTGAGGGTTTATAGTCACCAGCCTTGATCTTGTCATGGATGATCTTGCATACTTCCTTCTTGAGGCCTGGAGGTGTGGGGCACTCATACAAAAGGCTACCTTGTTTCAGGCCTCAAGTTCAGACCACTCCTGACTTGCTCATGACCTGTAAAATAAGAATCAACAAAATAGCAAGCTATGTGCCAGTCTTATGCTATATCCCAGGTCATGTCCTGTCCAAATAAGATAGGCAGAGATGTCATTAAAGGTACTCAGCAACAGATAGGTCTTATTACTACCACTGCTAATATTGTCTGCTAATCTTGCACCCCATTTCCCCCCAGGACAATGATCCCCCAGTGCCAATCAACTACTAGGGCCCCATCTATCTACCCAGCTCAACACTGCTGATCTCCATGAAGCTTTGGAACTCTTGGACACTAACCCCAATGAATCCCAGGACTCTGATGATGCCCCAGACTCTACTAAAGACCACAAGGCCCTATGTGCAAATAAAATCTGGAACAAGCCCTAGATTAATATGCCAGAAGAGATGTAAAAAATGACAAAAGGAGGGCACATGCATTCTATGTGATGAGCAGGGACATTTCATCAGTAATTGCCCTAAATACTAGATAATGGGACATGCCATATGGACTATAGATGGTAAGGACTGTGACTACCAGTTTATGAAAAACAAGTCAGCAATTTAGGTCCTGAAGATGTACTAGACCATGGATCAGACATTGATTTCTTCTCCACTCTAGCCATATCTCTCTGCACAATGGTTTTCTCTCTGGACACCCTCTCAGCACACCTCCTATCCCACTTTGCTCACATTCTACTTCTCTGCACCACCCTTTCCTTTTCTGCAAACTTGGTCCTTACCCTAGCTGACAGTGGCATTACCAACAACTTCATTGATGAATCCCTGGTGGCACTTGCTCCACAACACCTCCAGCACCTCCCCACCCCCATCCTCCTTAAACTCTTTGATAGTGACTCCACCTCCATTGGAGACATCACCCATTGTATAGAAACAACCATGACTTTTGTTGATAGACAACAACAGAACCTCTGACTATTGGTCACCAAATTATATGCCTCTATCCCCATCATTTTAGGCTTTCCATAGCTCTGCTCCACCAACTACAAATCCTACATAAAGTAGTTCCCCCAGAGTATTATGAATTTGCTGATATATTCTCCAAAGGAAGTGCAAAAAAACTTCTCCTTCACTATTCCTATGACTATAAGATCAATCTTGATGAGGTCACCTCTCCCCCATTTATTAAGATCTACAATATGTCTGAAGTTAAACTCTGAGCTCTCAAAGATTACTTAGACAACATGCTTAGCAAAGGCTTTATATACCCCTTGATCTCTGCTACTGGTGTTCTAGTTCTATTTAACAAGAAGAAGGATAGGTCTCTCTGACTTTGCATCAACTACTAAAGACTTAACAAAGTTATCAAAAAGAGCTAGTATCCTCTCCCCCTAATCAGAGATCTTGTTGACTGCCTCCACAGTGCTAAGATCTACACAAAAATAGACCTCCACTCTAGCTACAACAATTTCTGGAATGCTCTGAGACATAAATGGAAGACACCTTCTGCATCTGCCATGGCTTGTTTGAATACCTTATAATGCCCCTTCAGAATGACTAACTCCCCTGCCACCTTCCAGTACTTTATAAACAACATTTTCTATGACATAAATGACATTTTTGTTATTGTGTACCTAGACAATATTTTGATTTACTCCAACTCCTAGGAGAAATACCCAGAACATATCTGCCACATCCTAGAATGACTCCAAGAATACCACCTCTATACCAAACCCACAAAATATTTCTCAAACACCATAGAGGTTAAATACCTTAGAGTTATCATCACTTTAGATGGGGTGCAAATAGATCTAGCCAAAGTTGAGACTATCCTCAACTGGCCTCTGCCCTGAAATTTCAAAGAGGTGCAGCCTTTTCTAGGGTTTGCTAACTTCTACTGCCAATTCATTGACAATTACTCTAGGATCACAAAATCTCTTAATCAGCTCATCTGGAAAGACACCTCCTGGGACTGGGACAGCAAGTGCCAAAGTATATTCAGCCTTCCCAAGAAAGCCTTTACCTCTACTCCAATTCTCCACTATTTCAACCCCACCCTGCCCATAGTACTAGAATGTAATGCCTCTGACTATGCCATTACTAGAATACTCTCTTAGTCAGATTCTGGAGAAGAGGACCTCCACTCTGTTGCCTTCTACAACTGTTCTATGATTCTAGCAAAGCTCAATTATGACATCTATAATAAGGAACTCCTTGCCATTATTGAAGCCTTCTAGCAGTGGAGAGCCTACCTTAAAGGAGCTCTATATTGTATCCAAGTCTACTCCAACCACAACAACCTACAATACTTCACTACTACCAAACAACCTAGCTGACAACAAGCTTGATAGTCTAAAACCCTTTCTAAGTACAACTTTACCATCTACTATCACCCTAGCCAACTTGGCACAAAACCTAATGTTCTTACCTGGAGGCCCAATATGTACCCAAAGAAGTCATTTAAGACTGAATGGAATACATTTAACTATTGAGTAGTAATTTCTCCTGAACACCTTCATGCTGTACTGATTATGAACAAAGAAGGAATCCTCTATCAGATCTAAAACACATCCCTGAATGACTTCCTCATTCAGAACAGCCCCTAGAGCCACCTCACTAATAAACTAGTAGCTAATCAATCCTTTATACTGTCTCTGGACCATCAACTCTTACTTTGGGACAGAAGAATCTATGCTCCAGACTACAAGTCCATCTGCCTCAACATACTCTGGCAGCACTATGACTACAAACTCTGGGGACATCTAGAAATCCATAAGACTTTTCAATTATCTTCTGAGCTTACTTTTGGCCAGAAATGAAGAAGGATGTCACACAATATGATATAAGCTTGTGAACCTTGCCTCTGAGCCAAGGTGCTCTGCTACTGCCCCTACAGCCTGTTGAAACCCCTCTCTATTAGCTGCTGCCCCTGGTCTTTAATATTGATGGACTATATTGTCAAACTCTCTGAATCCAAAGGCTCTGATGCAATTCTTATAGTTGTCTGCCAACTCACCAAGTAAGCCTTGTCTATTCTCTGCTGTACTACTAATAATGCTCTAGAGCTTGCCTAACTATTCCTCAAGCACATTTTCTCTGAACATGGACTCTCAGATGACATCATCTCTGACCACAGTCCCCTGTTGTTCAATCTGAGGATTACATCCTCAAACATCCAGTAGAACTGTACTCTGTTGATATATATTACATATTATAGGTACTACTTTAGGGCATCTGCAGTTAGGAAGTCCATCAATATTAGGACTTTCTTGCATTTGTACTTCTCCTCACTATACTGGGCAACTGCATAAAATATGCAGATACTCATCAGCTAGTCTTCAAGTTTGCTAAACTTGGATGACCCAGCATATGGAGTGATTGTCTTTGATGGATCACTCTTTTTTGGCTTGAATCCTTCTGGTACAGCTAGATAGACAGCAAGTAGCTGTTCCATCACTGCTCTTAGATGATCATGCATCATCTGTTAGTGATACTTATGGGCCTCTTCTACTCCCAGACTGGTGAAGTATCCATGATATTGTGGCAGCATTAAAAACTGCTATGGCTGTCTCTTGGGGAAGACTGTAGTCCTTCAATGCCCAGCTTTGCATTCTACATTGTCACTCCTATCTTCTGCTAGACCCTGAGTAGGTCTTCCAGGGTCTAGGGGACCTCTTCCTGGAGGTGGTAATGGTCCTTGACCAGGGAAAGGTGGTGCTCTCCTAGGTCCTTCTCTATCTTCTTCTAGACCAGATGGTCTACAATGTAGTCTGGAGAGTGGTAGAGAAGCATAGTCACTTCTAGGGTGACTCCTATCCTGAATCACCTCCACCCTCTCTCTTATAGGCAGACTGTCTAGGGGGACTACTCCCCTCCTGGACAACCTACTGTAGATGCACTATAGAACTATTCCTTGCTCTACCCTAAGCACCTATCATTGAGAAGCAAGACTCTTGCTCCTCTGTCTTAATTAATCTAGTATGTTTAGGCAATAGCACTACTAAGCTGAGGCCTTTGGAACCTCAACTTGGTCTTGTCAGAATATAAGCACTCTTCTACAGAGAATGTTGTTAGAATGTGTATCACCTTCCATATCTAAGGTGTCATTGATATCCTTGGGGATTGTTTCAATGAACACCAACAGTCCTGGTGTACAGATATTTATCACAGGCTCAGTGTATAATTGTACAGGGCTATAAGCTCTATGAGTCTCTCTACTAGTACTCTTTAGTGGAGTACTCCTCACCAAGGGGTTAAGGAGACCTCCTATAACCTTAGGAAAGGTTTTCAGACCTTCCACCTATAGCACTGTAGAGATATGCCTAGGGTTTTACCCTGTGCCTACTAATACTGCTACACTATCTAGCTCTACCTTTAGGTACAGCTGAGTAGAGGGCACTCTGTTGCCCTTGGTAGTGATACTAGTCTGACTACTATATAGTGATCATACAAGAGTGACTACAGGCAGTCCTCCTAGCATTACACTACTTTCTCTTGCTACACCATGGATTAATGTGGCAAGATCCACCATTTTATATAGAGCACTCTATAATGCTCCATCAAACTCTGATTTGGACCCAGGTCCAAGTACCTGATCATCCATGATTACTACAGTGCCTATTGTGGTAGATATATGTTAAAATCTTCAATATTCTGATTACAACATGTGGTAGTGAACTTCTTTCTCAGAAGTTTATCTTCTGCTTTGCAAATAAGTAATTGCTCATTTGTTTTAAAAAAATATAATGTTTCCATTACAAGTCATGCAGCTTATGATTTACATATCATAATATAAAACCAGTTGATTCTGTCTATAAAGTATGAAGTAAGGGTGCTGCTTTATATAAGTATAAACAAAGTAGTTATATAGTGTCAGGTGACACTATGCATTATAATAATAAATAATGTCTAAGTATATATATAAATATAATACAATAGTGAGAGTAACAATCACTTTATTACAGTTACACACTGAGTGATGTGACATCTGTTTTTGTACATTGTTTCTGTAAAAGATAGTTACATTTTTCTATTACATGTTCCTTGAGAAAGATCTTAAAATATCCTGCTGCATATTCCTCAAGTAGAACAAAGAGTTTTTCTTTAAATACAATATATGAACATAACGAAGAGTTTTTTAGAAACATGTGCCAAAATATCTTAATTGTTTCTTAAGAAAATAATCAAGAACATTTCAACTATTTTTTATTATTATTTCTTAAGATAAATACTAGAAAAACTTATTATTTTATGCAAGAAACAATAAAAGATATTTTAAATATTTCCTAAAATTATCTAATACAATCTTTTACATGTTTCTTGAGAAAAAGATGTCAGAAATTGAAAAACATATTTCTAACACCTTTTTCTCAGGAAACATACTACATTTCTTAAAGTAAGCTGATGCCATTGTCTTGGAGCAGTTTGACTATTATAAAGACTCAACAATGCTTGTCAAATTCTTTTGGTACTTCTAGAGGAGTAGTCCCCCTAGAAGGGCTGCATCAGAGAGGAATAGTAGAGGTGAGCTGGAATAGAATTTACCTGGAAGCAACAATGCTTCCCTACCACCCTATAGACCACATTATAGACCAACTGGTCTAAGAGGAGGTTGAGAAGAACCTATGAAAGGACCTCCATTTCCTAGTCAAAGACTATCACTACCTCTAGAAGGGGGTCCCTTGGACCTAGTAAGACCTGATAAGAGTCCAGTAGAAGATGGGAATGATGATGTGGGACATAGAGCTGTGCAGTGGAGGACTACAGTCTTGTTTAAGAGACAACTACAGCAGTTTTCAATGCTGCTACAACATTATAGATGCTTCATCACTCTAGGAGTAGAGGAGGCCCACAAGTATCACTGGTAGACAATACACAATTGTCTGAGAACAGTGATAGAGCAGCTGCTTGCTATCTGTATGGCTATGCCAGAAGGACTCAAACTAAAAAGGAGTGATCTCTCAAAAACAATCACTCTATATACTGAATTATCCAAGTTCAGCAAACTTGAGGACTAGTTGATAAGTATCTGTATATTTTATACAGTTGCTTAGTATAGTGGAAATAGGCACAAACATAAGAAAGTCCTTATATTGATGGACTTTCTGACTGCAAGGGCCCTCAAGTGGCACTTGCAACATGTAATCCATATTAACAGGGCACAGTCCTACTGGAGTTTTGAGGATGTGATCCTCAGATTGTACAATCAATTTGTACAGCTCTTAACAATGCAAGATGCCCATGACACATTCAACAATTCAGTCTATATAGCCAAAGAGGGGGGGCAAGGATTCTATGATGCCTTGCTTGATCATGCTCAAAATATGGCTGTGTTTCCTAACAAATTTATAATTTATAAGCCAGTTTTTGAAGGATATTCCATTCAATATGCAAGCCACATTAATACATGATAGTGGGCTTGCTCCTAAGGTAAACACCATCAAGGAGTTTGTTTTGGAGGCTAAGGCCTACAAAAACAGTGTCATGACTGCTGATGAGACCCATCTGTCACTGAGTACTATTAATAACATCTCTGCCAATTTTATCTGCATAGCATATGATCTGGAAATACATTATAAGTGGTCTGGACTCAAGGTCTGGAATGAGGTAGCCTTTTCTATAAAACCTTAGCAATTATGAGATGTCTGGAATCACAAGCTCCATCACATAGAGTCTAGCCTTAGGAATCTAGAACAACCAGGCCAAGAACCCCCTTAGCAACAAACACTAGTGACAACTCTTAGCAATACTAGTACTTTACTTTAAAAAGACAATATTTCATAGAAACATGACTTCTTAGACCTTTTATTTTTCTTAATTATGGACATATTTGAATGGCATTTATACTTCAAATACTGATGTATAGTATGCTTGCTGATTTTTCCATTTGAGATGCTTGTTTATTTTTTCATTTGACACATTTTATGCATATTTTTGATATTATATACTTATAGGCTGGTTACTACCTGAACATTGGTTTAAAATTTTAGACATCTTGACAGATGCCATTACCTCTAGCAACCATCTTTCCTTTCTTACTTACATTACTTACCACCATATAAATACTCTCTGTATATATCTAGTCCAACACAAAAAAGAAAGGTTATAGCCCATCACTGCCCACTGCAGCCTCAGAGTACTCTGCTCATCATACCTCTCAGCTTTAGATTTCACTTCTTGTCTTCTTCATCACCATTAATGGCTAAGTGGCAAGCCTTAGCAGATTCATCTTCAATTTAGCATAATACCAAATATAGGTGCCTTATAATGTTAGCATCTTAGCAATACTAGTAACTATAGCTAGCAACTAGTTTTTAGTATCTGTCCCCAGTTCTTATTTGTTTTGACTTACATTCCTGCCCCTATCCCTCTTTATTGCTAGGCCTCACAGACCTTAGCAACTTCTCATAGTGACTGTTTGCTTAGCAATCCATTACTCCTTGATCCTCTTTTACCTCCTTGTCATACTATAGCAATGTTTGCTACTTTACCAACTTCTCCCTCTTCAGTTGCTTAGTCTTTATTTATTCTTAGTGACTCCTCTCCTCAATCACTTAGTGATTACTTTGCCTTTACCCCTTTTCTTTCCTTCTCTTTTGGCAACTTAGCAATCTTTTATTAGTGACTAGCAACTTAGGCTAGTATTAGTGACTTTCTTCACTCGTACCTCCATCACCCTTTATATCACTACTTCTCAGCTCTAGTTTTCTAAGACATTTACTGACTTGCCCTCACATACACATTTCCTACTGTAAGCTACCCTATTTGGTTGCCAGTGCATTTATAGGTTTTCCTTTTGGTTTCTTGTATAGCAGCTAGGCAGTATAGAAGCACATCATTGTAAAGCCTACTGCAAGGGTTTTGGCAATCATTCTGCCAGAAACTAGAGCCAAAGTAAAATGTTACTTAGAATTGACTGCTAAACTATCAGATCATCTGCTATTGACTTCACCCAACCCCTGTCAGACTACATCTCCAAGACCTCTTACCAATAAACTAGAAGCCACTAGGAACCTCCTCAATGTTAGCAAACTACTTAGTGACTTTCCAGGAGCCTTTGTAGAAAGCTTTTGTAGTGCCCCATTATTACTGCTATCTGTCACCAATTCTTCAGTCTTCTTCCCAGAATTTCATTCAACTCCAGTTTCATCTACCAAACAACAAGTTCCCCTACCTCTGACTATACCAACACCTGCTATAAACAACAATCCTATTACCCACCATACCCATATGCCTCCTCATAATGACACAACTGCTTTAAAATGGGATGAGAGTTGCTCTAGGGAGCTTCTCCAATATTTTAAAGAATTGAAGTATCTCTTTGCTGACTGTAGTATTACTGATAATAGTCAGAAAAAGGAATATGCAGCCCACTACATCTCTTATGACACAGCAAAAACTTGGCTTGGCTTACTGGAATTTAGTGACAACCTAGCAATTGGCAACAATGTCCCCTGGCCTTATACCTATCAGTAATAGAAAGCAGCAGTATTGAAGTTGTATCCTAGAGCTGACACTAGCACATGTTATACCCTTGGCAATCTCAAGTGACTTGTCAATCAGACCTTCAATAGCAGCTTAGCAACTTTAGGACAATTCTCAGACTACTACTAGGATTTCTAACATAACACTAGATGACTCCTTGCTAATGGCAAGCAATACCAAAATAAAGAATGTTGCTTATTCTAGCAAGGTATCTCTATATCACTTTAGTCCAAGATCATCCACTGACTCAAAATCATACTTTCTAATTACTATCCTAAGGACCCCTATGATGTGGAACAGGTCTTTGAAGGTGCAAAATGGGTATTAAAGAGAACTGATACAGCAACAACTAAGTCTACAGCTATTGCTATGTCTGTTGCTAACACTCCCTGTATTATTCTAGCACTGGCCATTAATGCTCCTACTATGCCATTTCCTGCCCCTAAATGTGAAGCTCAGCAATTGTTAGTGCCCTTAAACATCTGGAAGCACTTTTTACTAACAGCAGTCAGTTCCACCAACAGAACCAGTTCAGTAACTCTTGCCACTTCTGTGGTGAATCCAGTTATACTATAGTATAAGGCACTTGCATTAAATTAGAGCATATAATCCAGCAAGGCAAAATCTGTTGCAATGCTGAAGGCAAGATTGTGTTACTGTCAAGTGCTATGATCCCCAACTACTTTGGCAAATGGCTCTATATGGAACATATTGAGGAATGGCACTGCCTTAACCCTGGACAAATCATTACTGGCAGGCTCTCTTCTAATGCTAACCCTGACCCCTAGCAAGTGACTATGCAGCAGTTGCTAATACATGAGGGTTTTACAGCAGGACATTGCTACCACTTGATTGCTAACAAAAAATGAGCATATTGAAGCCTTGAAAAGAGAACTATTTGCCCTGAGATGAGCTGGCAAAAAGTTTGATGGTGTATAGGTTCCTTGGGCTCCCTACTAAATGACTAGCAACACTGCCCTAGTACCTCTAGCAACTAGCAACACTCTAGTGACTATCTCTTCCTCTAACTTCAAACCAACTCCTGCTGCTAAGCTGGCTGACAAAAGCAAAGCATCTGAATGACCTATTGCTAACAATTCATCACCTATTGCTAAGCCTACTAAATCTGTTCCCCAGCCCCCAGTCTATTTATTATCTAGTATTCCTAGTTGTTATGCACCTTCCACTAACAGAAATTTTGCTGCTCTGGATTGCTGTAATGATGACACTTACCAAACCATGCCTGCCATCTATGACCTTAAACAGTCCAAAGCAGTTTTTGAAAGAGCTTTAAGTACACAGGTCATAGTTTCAGTTAGCAAGCTTTGTTTAATGGCCCTAGACATCAGGAATCAACTTAGGACTGCTATTATGCCTAAGCAACTAGCTGGTACAAATGCTAACACTGTCTAGGAACCTAGCAACATTTTTAAAGAAGCCTTACTGACATTTGCTATAGACTCCCCTCAGTTTTTGCTAGGATTCAATATTAATACTGCTAGAGGACTTATTCCAGACTAAGCCAAGTATCTTTTTTGTGGGAAATATGGACATTGACCTAAGACTGCAAGTGTGCAAAGCTCTAAAAAAGAGGCAAGTCCTTGTTGACATTGAGCAGGGGGAGAAGAATAGGGACAAGATTGAAAGCACATTGATAGTGGGCCTTACAAAAGACTTTAATGAAAAATTCAGTCTGATAGAAGTATACAGGGAATACAAATTGAAAATCCTAACAAAACCAGGTAATGGAGGGCTACTTCTGAAGATGTTGAGCAAGGAAGCTATAAAATGGGCTCTGAGGAAGTCTGAGGAGGTGGAGAGAGCAATTGGGCTGGGGGCAAAAATCAAGAAGTGTATATACCTGGTCATAATCAAGTTTGTACCCATTATGCTTGATCCAGAATTGGAGACAGAGTAAACAGCAATTGAGGAGGATAGTGACCTTATAAAGGGTGTGCTTGCCTCTCTGAAATGGATTCAGCCAATAGGAGAGAAGACAAAATGCCAGAAGGTAGTACATCTTATAGCCAAGTTTGAGAACAAGGAAGATGCAAATAAAGCAACAACACTGGGACTTTACATACATTATTCCAGAGTTATTGCAGAAAAGCAGGGTTGCAAACCAACAAGATGTTACAGGCCTATTTTAGCTCATTTTAGCTCATTTTACTTCACTTCATCTTAGATCATTTCACCTTGGAATTATCATCACATGCATTGACAGGTCAATGATGGCACATGACTTTGGTCTATGAGGTTAGAGTTGATCTCACCTCATCTCACCTCACCTCACCACACCTTATATCACTTTCTCTGTTTTGAACTCTCTGCTGGTTACACTATAAGTGTTAGCACATTATGGAGGGCATGTGACTATCTATTACTGTATAGTTAGTTCTACAGTTCAGAAGCCTAAAAAGTCACATCAGGCATAGGGAATCCTTAGACTTATTCTCTTTGGATCTCCCTTTACCAGGTGTGTAGCCAGATCTGTAAATGTAACATAACTCTCAATAGACTTTGGATCTCCCTTTGCCAGCTGTGTGATTTGAGTCCCAGCCTTCAAAGGTCATCCTTACACAGAGAAGCCCACCTAAGCAAAGAATGTACAGTTTCAAAGCTCTTTTAACTGCTAGAGTAAATCTTGCCTCTAGAAGTCCTTCTCCACTCTTGTGTTTTTATTCTGGGATTGATATGACTACTCTAACCTCTATCAGCAGACCCTATGGATATTTCCAATCCTCAGGATGAAGCTTAGCACTGTTTGTTACTCTTAGAGGCCTAGGTTCAGTCTACTCAAACTTCCCTTACCCTTCACACTAATGAACTTGCAGGTTTACACCAATCTATTGGAACTATTGCCCACTCCCTACAAACATTATTAGAACACCTTTCTATTTCCTTGCAGACCCCTCTGGCAGTTCCTACTCCTGCTACAACTGTGCTACTGCCCCAATTTAATCTTAAAATGATGGTGCAGATGAGAATACCTTGCCTAGCACTCCCAGATACTTATGATAGAGACTGAAAAACTGGGGAGTGATTTTTGCAGTCTTGCAGCACCTATATCCAGCTGAGTGGTGAAGCTTTTGCTTTGGATGAACTGAAAATTGCCTGAGTCCTCTCCTACATGAAGTTGGATTATGCTTCCATATACACATTATATATCTTCCAAAGGGCTGGTGGAGTCCACAGTTTTGTGGACTAAGATGCATTTGAACATAATTTTTATGCTGAGTTCTTCCTTTTAGACCCAGCAAAGATGGCAGCATTGTCCCTTTGGGATATGGACCAGTATGGATAAGGAAAAAGGTTGTTCAATGGATATGTTGACTCCTTCCAGGCATTGGTTCAACAGACTGGGTTTTTGGATAAATTGCAACTCTGCCTCACATTCAGAGAAGGGCTTCATCCATCTCTCATAGATTGCATTGATAGTATAGCTGAGGGGCAACCAGATGCCAAGCAGATCAAGACCTAGTATAAGGTGGCTTGTGAACAATGGCAACTTATGGAGTTAAGGAGAGCCCTTTAACATCACCAGCCTAGTATCTTCCACCCTTGTTTTAATTGGACTCCAAAGGCAGAAGCACTACCTTAAACTTTGGTGCTCCCAAGCCCCTCTGCCTCTTTCAAACTGATGCAATTCAATGCCCTTCTACCTTCTTGCCCCTTACCAGCAAGCATTCTTATGAAGATAGATGCCTCTCAACAGTGTGCTCCAACCCCAGTTCTTTGCAGAAGATACAGGAAGGCAGATCACCTTGCCCACTATTATCCACAGGGAATGGAGGTCCATTACCTGTCCCCAGTAGAGTAAGAAGAACTGTTGGTCCAATTATTGGCTGCATAAGACACAGCTGGATCCCCTTCTCCAGATACTGTAATTACAGAGCCTGTAGTTTTGGAAGGTGGAGAAACAAGGAATTGGAGACCAATGCCAGAAGAGGATTTTTAGAAAAGCAATGGATGAAGTGTATATCTCCATTGCTTAGTACTAATTGTTTTGCCATCTTGTCAGTAGCCACTAATATGAACCTCATTACCTCTGACCTCAAGACCAGAAACATAAGCACCCTCTCTGATATACAATGCTCTCCACTTGACCCCAGGATAAAAGAAACCACTCTTCAATCACACAAAAAGATTCCTGCTTGGTAACATTATCTCCCTCACCATTACATTGTTGCCACCACTCTATCTCTAAATTCCTTGAAATTGGAGGTGGAGCTAGAGATAACAGACACCCAACAAATCTTAAGTGTGATGGCCCTACTAGACAGCAGGGCCACAGGATTTTTTATTGACATAGACTATGTGAAGCAACACTATCTCACCACTCAACCCTTATTGCATCTAATTTCAGTTTACAATATTGATAGTACCCTAACAAAGCTGGATCTATCTGCTCTGTTGTGAATCTAGTCCTCTGTTACCAGAGCCATTCCAAACAGGCTGTTTTTGCAGTTACCAATCTAGGAAGGCAGGACATGATCTTGGAGCTTACTTGGCTCCAAAAACACAATCCAGAGATTAATTGGGAGAAGGGAGTAGTGAAAATGAGTTGAAGTCCATGTTACTATGCCACCTGTACAGAAGAAGCCCATTCCCTTTACCTATGCTAATCTTGACCTATTGGACCCTCCCTCACTGGCATTCCCTCACAGAGAGGCCCTCTATGAGGATGTTAGAGGAGGTAGGTGTGGTAGCTAAGAGGAAAATGGTGAAGCAGGGAAGTCAAGCCATGCTTTGGACCCAGAGTTCCCAGACAAGACTATTGAAGTGGGGGATCAGATTTATGCTACTACTCTCTGCCTCCCTCCAACCAAGGCAGAGATAAGGGCTAGTCAAACCACCTCTCAATGACTGACCAAGGTGTTTGTAGCAAACTCAAAACCAAAGACCTCAAGTAGTGCAATTCCCCAATACCTTTAAGATTTTGAGGAAGTATTTGCTAAGGCATCTTTCAATTCCCTTCCTGTGTATAAACAATGGGACTATGCTATTGAACTGGTTTCAGAAGCAGAACCATCAAGTTGCAAAGTTTACCCACTTACACCATAGAAACAGGATAAGCTAGATGCCTTTCTATAGGAGAACCTTAGCTCCAGGCAAATACAACTTTCAAAGTCTCCCATAGCCTCCTTAGTCTTCTTCATTAAGAAGAAGGATAGGTCCCTCCATCTGGTTCAAGACTATAGAGTCTTAAATGCAATCACTGTAAAGAATTGCTATCCCCTTTCCCTCATCTCCAAACTTGTGAATAACCTCTATTTTACCAAGCTGGATATATACTGGGGTTACAACAATGTGTGCATTAAAGAGGAAGATGAGTGAAAGGTAGCATTCCAAATAAAGTAGACTCTTTGAACCTTTAGTAATGTTCTTTGGCCTTACAAATAGCTCTGCCACCTTTCAGACCATAATGAACAACATTTTCTGTAGTCTGATTGCAGAAGGTATTGTCTGTATATATCCAGACAACATACTCATCTATACTAAGACCTTGGAGGAACATTGTTGGATTACATATATGGTTCTGGAATGTCTCTGCCAGCACCAGCTCTATCTGAAACTCAAGAAGTGCAAGTTTGAGCAGACCAAGGTGGAGTACCTAGGCAATCATTTCACATAGTGTAGCAAAGATAGATCCTGTTCAAAGTAGCAGGTATAGCTAAATGGCCAGAGCCAAGGAACAAGAAGGAAGTACAGGCTTTTCTGGGCTTCATTAACTTCTGTTGGAGGTTCATTCAGGATTTCTCTCACCACACACACCCATTGTTTGATCTTACCAGCAAGGATGTAGCATTGCAGTAGGAATCTTCACAGCAAGCCACCTTTGATGCCCTCAAGCGAACTATTACCTCAAAACCTGTCTTAGTATTTCTAGATAACAATGCTTCTTTTTATATTGAAGCTGACAGCTCTGATTTTGCCATGGGAGCAGTTTTGTCCCAACAGTCCAAGGAAGATGGAAAATGGCACCCCATGGCCTTCTACTCCAAAAGTCTCAATGCTGTAGAAAGAAACTACAAGATTCATGATAAGGAAATGCTGGCTATCATCTGGTCCTTAGAAGAATGATAGCATTTCCTAGAGGGTACATGGCATAAGTTTGAAATCTAGACAGATTACAAGAACTTAGAATATTTTCACTTAGCAAAGAAGCTAAACATATGCCAAGCTTGATAGTCCTTGTATCTGGCCAATTTTAACTTTTCATTGCACCACAAGCCTGAATGGAGTATGGGCAAGCCAAATGCCTAGACCATGGTACAGGAGCAGATGATAACAATAATATTGTGCTCCTAAAACCATAACTCTTTGCCATTTGTACTCTAGAAGGGATTGTAGCCTAAGGAGAGAGAGCAGCTATTCTCAGAGACATTAGGCAGGGAAATTGACAAGGTGTACAAGAAAATGCAGTGGCACAGATAGTATATGCCTTACAGAAACAATAGGCTAAAGGGGTGAAGTCAGTACATATGGAGGAGTGGGGTCTACAGGATGGACTGTTGACTTTTTGGGGGCAGATCTATATATCTAACATTCCAGAGCTCCAACAACACATTGTAAAACAACACTACAATTCATACATAGCAGGACATTTAGGCAGAATAGAAGACATTGGAACTGGTGTCAAGAAACTACTGGTGGCCTCAAATGTCCTGATATATTGGCATTTACATAAGTACATACAACCTCTGTCTATATACTATACTCTGCTGCCAACCATCTATGGGTCAGCTCCACCCTCTGCCAATTCCTGCTAGCCATTGAAGTGTGGTGTCTGTAGACTTCATTGTAGAACTTCCAGATGCCCATGGGTACAATACAATCATAGTGGTAGTGGATCTCTATGGGAAGTGGGCTCATTTTATCCTAATACACACCACTTGTTCTGTATTGGAAGCAGCCAGCTTGTATTGGAAAAATGTTTAGAAGCTTCATGGGTTATTGGATAGCTACATTTTGGACAGAGGCCCTCAATTTATGGCAGAGTTCACTTGAGAGCTATACAGGTTATTGGAAATAAAGCTTCACATGACCATAGCTTACCACCCTCAGTCTGCAGATGGAAAGGATAAATCAGGAGCTGGAGCAGTATTTGCAATTGTTCTATAATGAGAGGCAAGATGATTGGGATGAGCTATTACTTGATGCAGAATTCCAGTATAACAATTATATTCACTTTTCCACTCAGATGACCCCTTTTTTCCTAGACACAGGCCAGCATCCATGCATGGGTTTTAAGCCCCAAGCAAGACCCTCAGAAAATGAGACAGTGAACAATTTTATAGAGAAAATAAGGAGAGTGTAAGAGGAGGCAAAAGCAGCATTGGCAAAAGCAAAAAAGGACATGACATGGTATTATGACAAAGGAAGAACCTCAGCTCCAGTGTACAAACTGGGAGATTGGGTGTATCTGGACAGTTCAGACATTAAGATAACATGACCATTACAGAAGCTGTCCCACCATCATCTAGAGCCATTCAAGATAAAGAGACAAGTAGGGCTGCTAGCTTACAGGTTGAAACTCCCAATCAGTTTATGGCAACTACATCAAGTCTTCAATACAGTTAAGCTGTTCTCTGCACCTAAAGACTCTATTCCAGGTCAATGCCCAAAACTGCTGCTACCACCAGTGCTGATCAACAAGGAGAAGGAGTATGAGGTGGAGTATATATTGGACAGTAGGTTGTTTTGAGGAAAGCTACAGTTCAAGGTGAAGTGGAAGGGTTATAGCATCAAGAATATATCTTAGAAACTACAGAAGAATGTATATATACCAGCCTGAGTGTAAGAATTTCACTGAAGACACTCCAATGCCCCAAATGCAATCTAAGGCATTCTCCCCATTCTAGCAGCAGACAGGGTGATTCAGGAGTTCTTTTACCCAGGTACATTGAGATACTGCACTCTAAAGAGAGGGTGACATCAGGAGCTATTTCATTTTAGCTCATTTCACTTCATTTCACCTTGTTTCACCTCACTTTATCTTGGATTATTTCACCTTGGAACTATCATCATGTGCATCAACAGGTTGACAATGGCACATGACTTTGGTCTATGAGGTTAAAGTTGATCTCACCTCACATCACATCACCTTATATCACTTCCCCTGTTTCAAACTCTCTACTGGTTGCACTATAAGTGTTAGCACATCATGAAGAGCATATGAATATCTATTACTATATAGTTAGTCCTATAGTTCAGAAGTCTAGAAGGTCACATTGGGTATAGGAAATCCTTAAACTTGTTCTCTTTAGATCTCCTTTTGCCAAGTGTATAGCCAGATCTGTAAATGTAGTATAGCTCTGAATAGACTTTGGATCTCCCTTTGCCAGCTATGTGATTTGAGTCCTAGCCTTCAAAGGTTATCCTTACACAGAGAAGCCCACCTAAGCAAAGAATGTACAAACCCTCCAAGGTGCATACCTTATAGACTTACAGGCCATCTAAGCTACTCAAGAAAGTGCACTAGCCAATAGCTATAGCAGTTGGCTAGAATGTCAAAGTCAGAATGACTTAGTATGGAAAATGGAAGAGCTATCAGCATGGCAGCCATTATATATTATGTCAGCCAAGTTTTTTTAGCTGGCTGCTAAGTCAGAATGACCTTATCTTCTTTTACCTCATTAGTGTAACATGCCAACACTCTATTGAGAACCTAGTTGACCTATAGGCAATGCAAAGAAGAAGAAGAAATACAGAGAGGTAGATGCAAGGCTACTAAAGTACACTTTGAGCTCTGAGAAGAGCTCAAGGTGAGGAAGAGTACCAGGGAGTATGATTCTCCCCACCATAGAATTGTTTAGTATGGGGCTGTTGCTTGGAGATATACCTTCCAACAGCAAGGAGAGTAGCTCAGGGTCCATAGAGGTGCCAATAGATGTGGCTCCTCCAAGTTATACTGTGGAAATGCAATAGTTACTAGTGCAGAGACACAGTAGTCTTTTATAGTATAATGGAACAGGTCAAGGATATGGGTGGCTGAGGGTGCCTCCAATAGCAAACTTTGGACAATCTGTGGCCCCACAAGCTGTGTGGTCATAGAAGTTCCAACAGTATGTGGTGCCACAGTATTCTGTAGCCCCACTATCACTGGCTGGACCCAGCTAAGCAATGGGTATGGCAGGTCAGTGACAACCTGCCATAATGTCAACACAAGTGAAGATACTGGTCCCTGCTATCAACTACCCCAATGCAATGAAGGTGGACAAGGAGGGACTAGAGTCTATTATATCAAGAATGGACATGTTGTCTCCTCTGTAGTAGATATACCTACTACTGCTTACTATGGTGCATCTGGAGGACACACTATTGTCATTGGCAAGTGCAGATGGGTAACTGAAAGTCACCCTTAGGAATAAAGGAAAATAATAGCCAATGACAGATACATTATTGTTCACACCAGCAATGGAGGCTGAGTTCTCCTTGTTGACCACTGGGAAGACAATCAAGCAATGCTTCTCAGCTAAGGAGAAGGATAAGGATAAGGTGAAAGAGTCCAAGCCCTTGACCACAGCCAATGAGCAAATTGCTTACCTGCTCCACAATGCTGGAGTGCCTGAAGACATTGGCACTGATGTCCTTGATAATCCAGTAGTGCAGCTTGCACTCACTCAAGTTTTTAACAAGCTTAACATTGTTCATAGTTAAAGGAATGAGGCCCAGTTGAATCTCTTCTGGTCAGCATTAGAGAAATGCATAGCATCCCCCCCCTCACCCTTCAGAGGCAAAGAAGGCCCATATAGTGCCTTTGTAGTCTTGTAAGGGCAACCTTTGGAGGCTGAAACTGAAATCACACAGCTGGCAAAGGGAGATCTAAAGTCTATTTAAAGCTATGCTACATATACAGATCTGGCTACACACCTGACAAAAGAAGATCCAAAGAGAACAAGTCTAAGGATTCTTTATGCTAAGTGTGACCTTCTAGGCTTCTAAACTATGGGACTAACTATACAGTAATAGACAGTCACATGCTCTCCATGATGTGCTTCTACTCATCATGCAACCAACAGGGAGTCCAGAACAGGAAATATGAAGTGAGGTGAGGTGAGGTGACATGAGGTGAACATTAACCTCATAGACTAAAGTCATATACTATTGTCAACCTGTCACTGCACATGATAGTAGTTCTGAGGTGAAATGATCTGAGATGAAGTGAAGTGAAGTAAGGTGAAATGAGGTGAAATGAGGTGAAATGAGCCAAACTGAGTGGTCCCTAACAGGCCTCTAGATGGATCATTGACCTGAAAGGCACCACTAGTGCCCTATGATAATGTTATTCCTGTTGGTAAGGACTAACTAATAGATATGCACTCAGACTTAAGGGCACTCCAGGCTATAGCTGAACCCTTGAGGCCAGTATAAACCCAAGCTGCATCATCATGGCCAGTTACTGCCAAGGCTGGCTCTAGAAAGCTAGCCCTAACAGTATAACAGCAAGCAACCTAGTGGTTGCTATCACCTCAATTGCCTATTCTGCAAATGTGCCACAGAGGTTTGAGGTAGGAGTAATCAAAGTTCTTAAGCCTAGAATCTACACAATTCCCAATTCCTTGTCCTATAAGCACATTTCACCAGTGCAATGGGATCTGTGTAACAAGGAGTTCTTCATCACTTTAGAACATACTTCCTAAGGAGCAGCTGGCAGTACAGCTACTTCTGATTTGGGAAGTCATGATGAGGATAACATTGCACTATTCAAGTGTCAGATTTTGGATAGCAACTCAGATGACAATGCCACAGAGTGTCATTACAAAAAGGTTCACAATGCTAATGCCAAATTACTGTTAGCTATCAATGCTAAGAATTCTAAGATAGACTTTAAATGCCTCAATGATACAGTGCCCAGCCACCTGCCAGATGGCTGGGAGACCATGCAGATACATGAGTGCTACAAGCACTGTAATAACTTCTAGGGTATGCTGCACCCCAACTACTATTGGTTACTAATAACCAATTCAGTCTTTGTGGGCAATGAAGTACTCTTTATACAGTCAACAGAAATAGTGGGGATTACACATCTAGAGCAACTGTGGTTAATGCTCCACATCATATATGAGGTAAACCCTTGCATAACTATAAGGGAAAGGGTATATGTCACCCTTTTCATCTGGAAGTTCTATTGAATCTCCTGTTATACTATAACAGATTGGTGGGACCACACTATGCAGCATGTCCTGGAGCTAACTCCAAAGGAGTTAGCCACTTCTCTACCTAAAAGAGATTGCATTGGCAATTCATCTCCTTACCATCTTGCTTGTCAACTATACTGGACCATACTGATAACAATACCTGTGGAGCAGGACTTTATCAAGTCTCAATCTAGTGGCACTTTGACATCAGTGCATGGGTGCAGTACATTCTGCACTATGGCCACCCAGGTTCACAGAACCTGTATTCAGGTATAGCCATTGATGTGTCCTTATGCATAGACCAATGGTTGGTCTTTGGATACATACTTAGTCAGGCACTGGCCTCAACCTTCCTGCATACATAAACAGTATACATAAGGCTATTTGCTATGGCAGTAGCTTTACTCTGCCTCTATCAAGAGGTGGTAGATAGCTACTGCAAACATGTAGGGCTGTTTGATCCATTCAGGCCCTACACATTCATACTGCATAGGCTACAGATATTTCCTACACAGCTGAACAATCTTAGTCAAACAGGGGTCATTTACCACCTCCTAGCAAACCATGTGCTCCTGGTATAGATGAACCATGCATATACCTATAGAATACACTCCTTGGATCACTACTAGTTTAGCAGTTTGATGCACATGGACCTATTCATAAGGGTCAATAACAAATCCCATTGTTGACTCTGGTCCATAAGTGAGCCCCCTCATTTAGTGGGGTATGATGAATGGTATGCCCTTACCAATAACAATTGGAAGTGCTTTAGAGTGCTCCTTTAAATCCATGAGAGCTGGGGCCATTTCCCACTACATATAGCTGAATGGCTAAACTATGGAGAGTCCCCCATCTTAACCCACCTCTTGCATCATTCTATAGAGGTAGTGAATGTTACCCTGGCAAAGGCTAAGTCACTTGCAGCAGTGGCTATTGTACCAAGTGCTGAAACTACTGAGGTAGGGCCCTCATTGTTAGCAGGGAAAGCTACTTCCACTTCCATGGCAAGCTCTGTTGTGTCCTCAAGGGGCACAACTACAGAAAAATCCATGGAGTTGGACCAAGTCAACAAACCTTCTGTGCTGGCTAAGCTTGTTCCAGCAATGGCATCACCTATTGTCTCTAGACCATTGGATGTAGTGGTAAGTGGCTAATGCAGCTACAGTGGCTGCATCAGAGTCTGGACTAAGCAATCCTAATGATACAGCCAATGCTGTATCAGGGAGCTAGAATGATGATGTATACTATAAAGAAGTGGCAGCTACACTTATGGACAAATGAGCCAGGTGAACTACTTAACATAGTTCATTCTTATAATACTCAATGGGCTCTTTGAATGCCCATTTCAATCTACTAGCACATGGTGGACAATGCATTGGGAAATACTCTGCCTAACATTCACTCTATAGGACCTAGTTGATCTTACACCATTCAGAGCCCTGGTGATGCTTCATGGGTGGGATACTATATTCCACCCCCTCATCCTCTCTTTATTGCTTTTGTGAGTCCATTAAGGGACTCAACAAAGGGGTATGGAATGGATTGGCTGTTATTCTCTTGGACTCATTAATATTAATCAGTTAATTACTATTTTGTTTTACAATGTATAAATTATAAGCTGTGCAACTTATAACAAAAACATTACAGAGAATCTTTCAATTACATTGCATAGAAGACAATTTCCTGTGAGATTGGGATTTGCAATGACTATTGATAAATCATAAGGCCAATCAGTCAAGCATGTTGGATTGGATCTTCAGTCCTCTGTATTTTCACATGGACAACTTTATATTGCACTGTCTCAATGTATATCTGGCAATTATATCAAAGTGGTTTTATCACCAGACAATACATCAAAAAAGACAGCAAATATTGTTTCAAGAAATCCTTGGTGGTTTACAAATGTAAGTATTGCTATCAACAGATTGAAATATTTTTACCAACTTCTATAAAATTTAGTGCTTAATAGTTTTGTACTTGAATAGTAGCATTGTAATTATAACAATTTGGATGGATTGCACAATAGAGTATATATTTATGTAAAAAAGACTAAGACTAAGACCCGGCGTCCGTGCCTTCGGCACGGTCAAAACACCTCGTAGCTGAGCCCTAGACACCCGTTCTACCGGGCCGGAATCTCAAATCCCCGGCCAATTATGTAATCCAGACACGTGGATTCCGAGGAACTCCAAATTGAAGCCTCTAGAGAAATTATTAAGAGGATGGTAAGGCGGCATCATCTTCACACACCAAGTATGTCTTACGGTTCTGGTTTTTACAGGCAATACAGGCATGTGATATACAACAGAACAATGACTCCACTCTTCCTTCATGTGTCTCGTCGTCTGGGTATAATGACCTTGATTCCGTGCTACGAACTTCGCTGTGGCCCCACGATCCCGAATTTTGCCAATTAGCCTGCCGAAGGCTCGCGTGGTGGGACTCAGAACGCGTCCGATCGTGGTTTTTGGGAAATGGTTATACTCTGTACCATCGATATTTCCCGGGAGCAGATTACACAGCTGAAATGTACCCCCTCAACCCAGAACTCCACGAGAGCAAATTCCCCTATGCTAGTCATGAAG
Source organism: Termitomyces sp. DKA19 (assembly GCA_018851325.1). Taxonomy (NCBI): domain Eukaryota; kingdom Fungi; phylum Basidiomycota; class Agaricomycetes; order Agaricales; family Lyophyllaceae; genus Termitomyces; species Termitomyces sp. DKA19. Next base: position 49,603 of record JABCKS010000046.1, read on the forward strand.
GGCCAGAACCTAAAGATGACGATGACTGGGTACTGCCAACTCTTGGCGGGAACACAGGTACCAGGGTGCGTAGAACATCTTGAGCAAACCTGTGCATATGCTAATGCTGATACTTTCTCTAGGGCAACATTGCTTTCGCTCAGGATACCCAAGGACGGCACGTAGCCGTCAAGGCAATCTTAGACGGGAGCGAAGAGCTTCGTGTTCTTCAATACCTTCATAGTCAAGGAGTGCCTCGCTCATTGGAAGATTTTCATCATGTTATACCTATTCTGGACATTCTTCCTTGCGAAGGTCACTGGCTTGCCATCATGCCTAGGTATTCTTTCATTCGCTACAAGTGCTCGGCCCATTAGAATTCGGGAATTAGATGGGGTGTTGACCCGCTCTTACCCAAATGTAGGAGATTGGAAGAAGTATTTCATTTTATACACTGCCTTCTAAAGGTTTCGTTCATTTGCTTCATCTTGATAGAAAATCAATCTTAAATTTTCCCACAGGGATTGACTTATCTCCACGAGCATCGGATAACTCACGGTGTGCGTTTAGACATTCAAGAACCTAACGTTTCCTGAATCTTTTGTTATTAGGATATCAAAACGGACAATATACTCATCAGTCACGTCCATATTGATTTTTACGATCTCAACAACTACTCCCGTCGGTCTCTACGTTCTCAAGGTAAATTGACGTATGCTTTGTATGACTTCGACGGCTCCAGAATGTTTCCGCCTTCAATATCTCTCGATGAATGTCGCCTTCCAAGCTCTGTTTCCTTCGACACCCTATATGATCAGGTTCCAGGGGACACGTTACAAGGAGAGTTCGACTTTAATCCTTTCGCCTTCGATGTTGGAATGCTAGGTGTTATGTTCTGCCAAGAATTTCAGGTAAGTCAATCTATGTATGTGCATACCTTATCTGTCTGTTTCGATGCCAATTTTCGATTCCTTATCTTGAAGCATTTGACCCGCACTGCCCCGATGTTGGCGCCTTTGTTCGATCGGATGACTACTCGCGATATTTCTCGGCGATTCAAGGCTTCAGAAGCCCTCCAATTTTTCGAAGAACAGGTCATTCCCCTAACATCCAAGGGTGTAATATCGCTTGCGGCAGAACAAAACCTTCAATATCAGGCATATGATCGCTACAATCGTTGGAAGTACCTTGACCCGGACTTTATTAAAAAATGGGCAGCCTACCGCGAGCCTCCTGTTCCAAGCCACATTCGCTTTCTTCGGGAGATCTGTCTGAATCCATGGGTCTACCGTATAGTTGGTTTTATGCGCCGCATTGGTCGGTTTCTTACTCAGAGGTGGATTATCCTGACATCTATACTACCTTGATACCTTGATTCAGTTATGTAATGTGCTTCAATTCAAATTCCTACAAATACTACTTGGGTCTAGGTAGGAGGCTGGCTCAGATTCAAAGATCTCAGCTAGCTTGAGGTATTGGACTGTATGGTGGCAATTGGACGGGGTGCATTGCTCAACCAAGGATGTGTCATGCATGACTGAATGTGATATAAGAAACTGTGGTCGTTACTTATTGTAATTTCTGACATCAAATTAGTCATGGCTGAATTGAATGTATCTTTTTGTGCATTCAATATGTGAATTGCCCTTTATTGCTGACAAAAAAGCAAGGGTGTCCCAGCAGCACTTGCTGCATGTGTTGCCCATCTTATTGTTCTTCTAAAAATTCTCCCTCATTGCCATCAGATTGAACATTTCTACCTTGACCTTGAAGATGTGTCACAAGAGGGCCATTATTATGCCTTTAATTAATGTCTCTCAAAGTCTGCCTTAAGGTTCATCTGCTCCAGGGCAAGGAGATCACCTTTTGAAAATGTGGAAAGTGACTTAAAGGCCTCATTTACATGCTTAAAAGGTTTGGAAAGAGGTTCCTTCCAAACAGAAATTTGTCTAAGACAAAGATGGCTTGAAAGGAGCTGCAAAAGCCTCTGGAGCAAAGATACCTCCAAAAAAGTAGAGTTCAATTGATGGTAGATTGGACAAAAACTTAACCTTACTTTATAAACCTGCTGAGAGTAAAGACAAAGACAATTTGTCTACAAACAACCCTTTTATGATTCCCTTTGTTGCTCAGTAATTGAAACACTAGAGCTGCCCCCATTCCTGATTTTATGCAAAAGATATGTAAGGTGGGGCAGTCAAAACTTGTTTTATTCCTATGTCCTCTACACTACTTGAACTAAAGCCTGCCTACTATACCAATAACATATGATGTACATAAGCAGCAATGCATGTGTTTAGAGTCTAAAGTAGTATAAGTATGGGCCCATTCTGGTATGTCTGACAAGCTATGCCCACATGGTCTAGTGGCCATCATTCTGTTCTAGGTTTAGGATACTATGTCTTGATTCCTAGTACATCATTCTAAGAATCTCAGAGAAAAACCTCTATCAAGGTAGTAAGGAGTCCCCATTCATTTTCAAGTGCTTATCTGTCTATTTTTAGTAGTTCATACCTGAAGACCTAGGCACTCACTATAAATAATGCTATCCTGGAGGTCTATAATTCAAAGCCCTATTCCATTCCTAGTCCAAAGACCAAATCCATTTATCTAATGCCTCAGTCACTACTTTTAGTTCAGCAGCATCAGTTATAAGCATGCTGGTCCCTCAGGTTCAATAGTCTATAAAAGTAGACTTCTTTGCTTAGCCAGGTTATGCATAGACAGAGTCTTTCCACAATAGCAGTTGATATTACCCTCAATGTTGACAGTTCTCATACTCTATTCCTGTCTTGTAGTATTATATATGCTTCTAATATCATTAAGCCAGAGGCTTCCATAATACTGCCTGTGACTTTAGCATTATAGGTATAACACCCCAGCTTGCAATCTTACTAATTCATATACAGTCCCACTAATGAATAGACTTAGAAGCAGTGCTATTGTCAGAACTGGGGATATCTCATTCCCTCATCCTTCCTATATAGTACATTGGCTAGTAATATAACTGGTAACTAATGACTAAAAAGTAACCACCAACTATAAACCATCAACTAAGCAGGCTGGTATGTATACAGGATCTGAGTAAGCAACAATAATCAGTGATGAGTAATGCCAGGAAAGAGTATGTAGCTAAGTATGACATATAGAGTAGGTTCTAGAGGTTAGAGACTAACTGATCCATTAGGTGTAGGAGCCAAGATAGAAAGAGAGTCAGATAGGGCTGGGCAGCCCATGGAAACAGCTAAAGAGGGTGCTAAATCCCAAAGGCTAAGCTAAGCTAGAAGTGGAACTGGTCTGGAGACTAGTCTCCTGACAGTAGTCAAATACAGGTGGTTTTACAGAATAGTGAGAGTTTGAAGTGGCAGGCAGCAGCAATTAGTGGTGGAAGGAAAGATCACAAGGTGGAGACCTAAATCACTCTAACATCCTAGAAGATCTAGGTAAACTTTTGAGCTCTTAGTGTAACTTGCAAATAAGTTGCCTTCTATTTCTTATGGTGCTTCAATCTTGAATTTGTATTCCTCCAGCTTTGCCCAAGGTATTGTTGTGCTAATGCCAGATTATTCTCCATCAACTTTAGGAAGTGTCAACTACTTCTTTGACAATGCTTAATTTAAAATATCAACTAAGCTAAGAAAGCAATTAACATACTTTGTAAGAAGACTCTCAATTGGTCTTCAGTAGAAAATCAAGGCAGCTATTGGAAATAACTTCCATTCTATACATTCATCTCACTGTCTTCCTCACAGTCTCCTCTGAGCCTCCACTTATAAATGCATCTGAGGGAAAGAAGGAGGGAGTTTGTATTTAGTGCAAAACAACAAGGTGATGGCTAGTCACACAGTATATAAAAAAGGTTCAAGGAAAAGAATACATAACATAAAGTGTCTGGAAAGCATATTATAAGTGTACTGTCCAATCAAAATCTGGGAAGAACCTAGCAATGCCAAAACTTTAACTAAAGGAGAGGTGAGTGGGTGTGCAAAAAAGTCCAACTACAACTAAATAAGTCTGATGATAACAGAAATACTAATGATAAGCAAGATGCATATCATATACAATTGGCTTATGAAGGAGAGGAAACTTGCACACATCAATTCTTAAGAAGCAAGTTGATGAAATCTGTCAGCATGGTGAGAGATGAGATTAGATGCTCATCGAGAATGACAAGTGAGAGTCATGCTTTGCCAGCAGTCTTGTATACAAAACAAAAGGAGGTTCTGAGATGGAAGACACTACTCTGCAAAGGACATGGTAAGTGACAATAGGGTGAGAGAGCAAAGGGGGCGCTCACCAAACACAATAACAAAGAGAGTGAGAGCGCAAAGATGCACGGAAAAAAGGGTGAAACATTTTGACCATACTGTCCTCAGTTAGTGTCCGTGCCGACAGGTTATGAATGAAAGCATGGTCAAGCGACGTGAGCGTGATGCGGGAAGTTGGATGCCTGTCACGCAGAGGCTCCGAAAATGCTCCTGATCCTCGAAACCTGCATTTACGTCGACCCAATGCGAGATAGTCGACCTATGCAGAGAATATTGACAAGTCGCCCGCATGATGATGATTTCAGAGACTTTGATTGACTCCAATGTAGTCAGGACGTACTCAACGTCCACCGTAGCTCAAGTCCCGTTGGCAGCCTCTCATCCATTGTGTGTACTACTCTATCGCACATGAACTCAATCTCATTATATCATTACAGACCCGCGACCCGCGCTGCAGTATTCCCTCTTTTTTGATCTCATCACCATAGCGTCCTAACTGGTCCCATTCCTGCCATTAATCCCCCCCCAAACCGCCATACCAACCACCAAGCCAACTCCGACAAACACTGTCGTAGCCCACATACACCTCTTACCCCACCTCCACTCCACCTCCCACCTCCTCATAAGCCTCTCTACCTCTCTCTCCGCCTCTGCCTTCTCCTCCGGCGGCAAACACCACATCCGAGATGGATCTAGGCGTCCTCCGGGTCGACGCTCGTGGTCTGTGTGGGGCAGTCGGAGAGTGAATGTGCCTATGATCCACAAAATTGGACAGACTATGTCAAAATTGTATCAGCTGACATTGGGTCTAAGTGAAGGACACGCTTAACGCACGGAAACCGAGGAAGAAAAGGTACATGGGTAACGTGTGTGGTTCGTGTTCGTGTTCGTTTTCGTTCTTGTTTTCGTGTTCTAGCTCGTCGGGCTCATTCTTTACATCTCCTTTCTCTTGTCCTGCCCGCAAGTACGAGTATGACGGCAGGTCTGCATAAGGTGGGGGCAGGAACGGGGCACTCAGGCTGCCGTACGACACATCCCTCGGTATCAAGTTCCGAGTAGCGAACCCAAGTTCCTCCTTCTGCACAGTCGGCTCAGGTTTCGTCACAGAGTAAAACCTTTTCTCCTCTGATTGAATTTCAACCTCGATATTTGAGAACCCGTCCGGTCCTCGGAGGGTGCTGCCCGTAGAAGCGGAATCTGTGTCTGTGTTGGATGGTGGTAGATACGTCTGTGTTCGTGTCTGTGTTTGTATCTGCGAATTCAATGGGAGTACACGCCAACCCTGCGAGTCTTCGTCTTGTCGTGATCGTGATCGAGATCGTGATTGTGATCGTGTCAGTGGCATTTCGTTAGCGTCAATGTCGTTTGAGTGTGCCGAGGGGTTCGAGGAAGGAATATGTGTTTGAAGTCTGCATTCTACTTATAATTATGTATGTACATACTCTAAGCTGTGCCGGTGACCACGGCAGCTTCCTCGTTTCTGATCCTTTTTCCTACACCGCATCCGCCATACGTCATAACATACTAATATTCATCTGGGGATCCGCGTTCAAATGCTTACATTGATAATCCACGGATCTCCATCCTTCTCTGCTCACCGCATTCCTAAGCTATCATATCGCATTCCTTCATCCACAAGACCCGAGTCCAGGGATACTAGCGCATGATTGACGTATCCCCAGTGGGTGAGCTAGCCACCTGGAAGTCCGCGAAGCCAAAAGCCTAGAGATGGGTCTTAACAACAATACTCAGGGGCAATCGATTCGTCTAATTACCGAGTTGCCGCCCTTCCGTTCCGGACCGCTCTGCTCTCTTGCCTGGGGTGTACAGCCTGGCCCTCAGTGGGGTAAGTATCGCCACCCACTGAGACTCAACAATCTTCAATTCCGAGTTTCGACCTTTACACCGAATATCGAATATACGGCGCTCAACCTTGGGTAACGTTATTCGCGACGTGAGCAGTTGTGATCACACGTCTCCCACACAATGCCATTTGTCACGAAAACATCAGCCTATCATGTACTTGCTGTGGTTCCACGAGTGTTGTTGTCCATCGTGACTAGTATTCGGAACCCCGCAGAAAATGGCTCGCCGTCGTTGTCGTCCGTGTCCGTGTGCATATTCTTTCCCTGGTAATGTACGGACTGACATACCGGGAATCTTTTCATTGGAGACATCGGGCTCTATTTCTACAAATTGTTGGCATCGTCCTCTGCATGGGTGTTAGTATCAATCTATAAACTTCCGCACCGTGTTCCGATTCGGGGGTGCTAGACATTATATGGAACAATTCATAGACAGCCTCGAGATATTTGTCTGGCGAATAAGGACAGCATGACAGAACAGCCCGAGTATGTACCGACGATTGATGCCGTATTTTATTTTTCAATTCCCGGCAGGACGCGACGACATTCGAGCGACAAAATCTTTTGTGTTCATGTTCGCTTCCTTGGACGGCACAGCACGAAAGGAGCTCGAGCAAAAAAACAAAAAGAACTTGACAGTTACGATTGGCCTCGACGGTGTTCAACTTGTAATCTGAAAACATCTCGGATTGAACAACTTCTTCCAACCTGGCATGTTCGGAGATCTTTCTTGCGCCAGGAAAAGTTACGTATGTTCCGTCATAATGCAGACACCGACGGACAAAAGTAAGGTTGTGCATGTATGTATGTAGTAGATATGATTGATGCCAGTGCATAACATAATCTGTCGAATTGACTTTTCCCCGCTCAGTTTCCGCCAGGATGCGAACATATGCCAGTATACATAGTACACAACCCTGTCCCCTAACGACAAAATTTAACAGAACTCTGCTTGGAGCTTAGTCAAACATGAAAACACCTCGAATCTGAGCGACTTTGTTCCAACAGGCACGATAGGAGATATCTTTCTCATGTTACCGGTGGCGCCGGAAAAGTGACGTATATAGCGTCATATATCATACAAAGCCTGACAGGACAGCCTGAGAAGGTGAGCATGGCGCCATGTCAGTATTTACGTACTGATGCTCCATGTCAGTGCACGCCTGATTTTTTTTTTCTTAATTTCTGCTATATATATAATGCTATGTCCATAGCACGCAAAACTCATGGCTAGAGAGTCAAAACCCGAACGACAGAATCTCATACGCTCGCATTTGCTTCCTCCCTCCACAAAACGACAGCACAGCACTGAAAGGAGATCAACAAACTCAAGTTCGACAGAATGAACTATGGCTTATCGAAATCTGGAAAAACCAGCCTCGATCTGAAGGATTGACATGGAGATATTTCACAGGCCGCCAGTGACGCCGGGACATAGTGAGACATATTCCGTCATAATGCCCCAGAATCCCCCTTACAATAACAATCTGATTTGGACAAAAATGACATTGCACTGCATCGCAATCGCCTCCTGTACTCAATCACCGGCACGGCGGGCGTTGTCTATTCGCTTAGTATCCTGATCGGGGCGGTATCCGGGCTTGAGCCCGAGCCTGAGAGCATTTGGGCGCTTTGATTTGGGCGTCTATTCTTCCTCCCCAGATCCTAATATCAGGTGGCAGAACGTTGTCAGATACCTTCACCTTCGCCAGCAGGTTTGGGTACTGCGACGGACGCGGCTTCTCAAGCGACCGTTGTACTCGTTCACAATCAGTCGTTGAACGTTAAACGTTAAACGCTTACAAAGAGTTCTATGTAGACACCAGTGGCGCCGAGATGCCTAGTTCAGGTTGTTCGCGTTCCATTGTCATTGTCTGCATATTCATGTACTTACCTTCAATGGAAAAAAACTTTCCAGTACTTGACGCTACTCGCTTCAATGCGAATATTTTTTCATGGTGTCCTCGCGAAATGAATTATCAGCCGTATTGAACTGTCACCGCGGAAGACAAGCTTGGACTCCGATGGCTTCTTGACCAAGATCATTCTTCGACCGCGTCACATTCTCGGATACTGCATAAATCGATGATAACCGACTATAATAACACGAGAGCCTCCCTCATTCAAAGTTCCAATAATGAATTCCGACTTTTTTGATTTTCTAGGCATAACACGAATACAATTGGTAGATAGCCTTATGTATCTCCCATCTACTATCATCCTACCTCTAGTCATGCATCAACGAACACAGCAAACTTGCCTTTTTCCTGGCTGCGTCGTGATCTTTAAATGGGCAAAAACTCTCACCGTTTGGCTACTACTCGCTCTAGCTCAGAGGTCTTCCGTCCTTTTGGAACGCATACCTTAAACCATCAAAACCATCATTGCGAAGAACAGTCTCGACACCTTCTCAACGCCAATTCCGAAATCATGCTACGATCCGTGATATCGCATAAGTTAATGGTTACCGACTTCCCAAACGGTACTCTTCGTTGAGCATCAACAGTGGAGCTGCCCGCACCCCGGAAACCCGTCAGGTGAATGATCACGTGCAGTTTGAGGAGCGTATGATTACTGTGTATCCTCTGCTTCTCGATACTAGGTGTTTTGACCATGCCTTCGGCATGGATGCTTTGTCTTAGTCTTAGTCCGTTATATATATATATATATATATACTATTTGTGCAGTTTATACAAAATGTTATAATTGCAATGCTACTGTCTAAAAACAAAATTATTAAGTGAGCCTTGAGTTTCTAACTCAATGCTTAGTCCAAGCTCTAACCTTACTGTGCTCAGTTAGAGCCTTGAGTTT
>JABCKS010000047.1:0-58293 GCA_018851325.1 Termitomyces sp. DKA19
GCCATACGATCTATGTTAACATTGACCTAGATCAATATACCAGTCAGCATGTAATACAGTTTCTCGAATTGAAAGAATAAATCACAGCGATTCATTGGGTGAAACTCAAGTTTAGTTCTGCTACACCATCAACAAGGAAAACACGGAGGTGGACGAGGAACCCAACGCGGCGTGAGACAACGCGGCAGGGGACAACGCGGCGTGGGACAACGTGGCGTGGGACAACGCGGCGGGGGACAACGTGGGGGGGAACAAGGCAGTGGGGAACAAGGCGGCGGTAGACAAGGCGGCGGTGGACAAGGTGGTGAGGAATAAAGCGGCGGGAAACAAGGCGGCGGTGGACAAGGCGGCGGTGGACAAGGCGGCGGTGGACAAGGCGGCGGTGGACAAGGTGGAGGATAACAATAATATGCTGGCGCTTTTGGAAAGTCACACCGGGGTTGTTCAGTCCGAGTGAGAGGCTTACACTTGTCAACCTTGTTTACTGGAAGGACCGGGTACCAACAGCTAATTGGACCACATTTGCATGGGGGATATGGCCCGCAGTAATGCACTTGAGGAGGTGGACAACTTGGTATCCAATACTGTACTTGAGGAGGAGCGTAAGGTGGCGGATCATAGCATACTTTAGTGCAAGTGGGACTGTTGGGCTGTATAACAGCCTGGCCATTGAGGCAGTAGCTGGGGCAACCTTGAACATCATACATTGTGAATGGGAAGCGTTCTCAAAGAACTCGGGCATCTGTCGGATTATATATTATATTCGCCGCATCAAAGTTACGGCTTTTTTGACAGTCTATAATCGGCCACGAGACGGTTCACAATCAGTACTCATGTTCTCAACCACGACGCGTCACGAGACTCAACTTGTCTGTGTATCCTGAAGTAGATGGAGGGTCAACTTCATCGACATTACCTTGCTCGCCTGATACTTATGCGAGGGTCTCAGGATCCAAGAAAGAAAACTAGTTCGGGCGTTTGTAGTTACGACATGTAAATTGCCAATGGATGACGGCAATCACCGGCTGGGGTTCATGAACATTGGATTGATCACAATTATGACACCCTCTCTGGAAGCCAACTTGTCTGCACCATGTGTATGATTCAACTTTGTAGTTGTGTTCTCATCTCTTTGACTTGTTATCTTACCCAACGTGTCGCTTGATAACTCACTGGGCGACACAGAAGGACGTGTCTTCCGGTGATGCCGGATTGATATCTCACACTCAGCGAACTTATAAGCGCTAGTGTGAGAAGCTCTGCGTGGATTTGACGCACACAGATCCTCGGGCCGTTATGATCTTTTTCCATGGTCAAGAGACAAGAAAACAAACAACAAGATGCAGCGAAGAAAACGCAAATCACCTGATTCTCTGTCGCACGAAATGTCGGATAGCTGAATCTCATACTTCTTGGCAGTGCACACACACTCAGGAAAAGGCTTCGCTCGGCACCTTGAGAAGTCGAATTCCAATGGCTGTTTCTCACAACATAGAGATACTAACCCCACAAAAAGAGATGATGATTATGAGAATCTTACTTCAATCGTCTCTACCCTCCACTCCAAAGCTTGAGGTATACTTGTGAGATGAGTATTTGTTCTTTCTTCTCTGGTCTTGAGGTTTTGGTTCTAATTTCGCACCGGGGTACATGCCCGTGAACATGGCTTCCGTCCAATAAATTCGGATGGATATTGAATTTGATTGTACGCGTATGGCACGAGTCTTCTTGGTCAAGTCAAGCTAGACGTGGACACCGAGCAAGCGAAAGGTTTCTCTGACGCTGATACGGTATAAGACAATATCACGTACTACGTAAAGCACACGTTGGATTTTCATTCCTTCCATTTCTCCTTTTCGGTTTCGTTTTCCCCCTCTATCTCTTTCAAAACAGACAATGAAAAAATTGCTATTGCATGCACATCACGCTCCTCCGAACACACCAGACAGCGTGGATTAGGCGTGTTGTGTTTACTTATTTATTGTTGGACGAAGGTTTCATCCGCCGAGTGGACTCAGGTGAATTCTTGAGGTCATTGTGTTGCAAGAACGGAAAGATTGAAGACAAAAAGGTTATATACTCATCTACCCACAGTCAAACAGACAGAGAAGAAGCCTCCGAACGAGCACGAGCTTTTGTCATTCACACCTCGGCAAACGCTCATCAACTGGCGCTGCGTAAAGATTGGGAAGTGTGGGATTTTTTGGTTTTGGGTTCGTAGTGTGGGTGCCTTAGAAGTAGGGATAAGTGAGTGACTTGACTTGCTTGATGCAGAATGAATGTAGGTTTATAAGGAGGTGCTGGGTAAGGATATCTAAGCATTGACAGTTGAGGTTTGCTACAAGGCACATGTATCGACAAGTTAACTCAGGACCTCATAACTGTACCGCGGGCACTCAAATAGGTGGTGGCGGACCGTTTCAACAGTGAGGCCAAGGCAGTGGGGGCAGGTGGGAGGTAGTGAACTACAACGTATCAATGAATGGATGTAAAAATATAATGAATGACTTACACCTCAGTGAAGGAATGAACACTGAGGTGTGACTTGTAACAAAATACGGAAAACGTACGAAGTGTGACTAAGTAAGTCCGTAATCGTATCCTTAACGTTCAACACTATATTCCGGCGCCCGAGTACAATTTCGGCTGATCGGCGAACAAAACTACTTTGAGAAAAACAAACGCTGATTCCATTTCGTCATTGTGAAAACCGTCATATGTATGTACTCGTACTGAATCTCAAGTCCGAGATCTTCAATTCCAATCGTTCACACAAATTACAGAAGTTTAATCATGTACAGTGTCTGAGAATGTTAGGAAACGTACTGAGCTGCATGTAGATTGTTTCGGCCGCTGCTGAGAGGGATGGGCTGCATTACAAGATAAACGACTGTAAACCCAGTTATTTCCATTGGCAGATAATTAATCTGACCTGGAGAAAAGCATAGATAATTCCAGTATTCGCTAAAAGATATAAGATACGCCACAATTCAAATGACTTGTGCTGGAGGTTTTATATTTGACGTGTGCCCTGTTATTATGGAAAATTTATGCTAGTTCGAAATGTGTGTTTAAGATACATTGTCAAGGGACATACCAGAGAGTCCAATCCATAAAGAACGTTATACCAAAATTTTTCACGAATGATGAAAGTGCAATTCCAAATTTCTGAATCTGAAGTGGGAAACCGACTGGACCTACAAATCCGCTTGCCAAAAGGAGTCCTGCTAATATATACAATGCCCAGCGCCGTCTTTCAAATACGACCCATGCACGCCATACGATGTAGATGTCCTTGAAAATAACCTAGATTAATATACCAGTCAGCATGTGATATAGTTTCTCGAATTGAACATATAAATCACAGCGATGCATTGGGTGAAACTCGAGTTTAGTTCTGCTTTACCATCAGCAAGGAGAACACGGAGACGGACAAGGCATCCAACGCGGGGGGTAACAAGGCGGCGGGTAACACTTGTTTGCTGGAAGGACGGGGTACCAACAGATATATGGGCCCCATCTGTATGGGGGATATGGCATGCGGTAATATAATTGAGGAGGAGGCGGACAACTTGGTATCCAACAATGTACTCGAGGAGGAGGAGGACAAATATACTGGCATTTGGGGTAGTAGCTGTGGCAACCTTGGACATCATACATTGCAAATGGGAAGCGTTCTCAAAGAACTCGGGCCTCCGTCGGATTCTTCTTTATATTTTCCGGATTTTAGTCATCGATCAAGTTACGGCTTTTTTGACAGTCCATGATCGGCTACGAGACGGTTCACAATTGGTATTCATGTTCCCAACCGCGACGCGCTATCATAGTCAACTCGTCTGTGTATTCTGAACTGCATGAAATGTCGATTTCACTGACATTACCCTTGCTCGTCTAATATTTATGAAAAGATCTCCCAGGAACTTAGGAAAGAAAATGAGCTTGGGCGTTGGTACAAGGACAGTAGGCAAATTGCCAACGGGTGACGGCAATCACCGGTTCACGAAGATTGATCGCTCACATTATGGTTCCCTGGAAGCCAACTTGTCTGTATCATGTGTGTATTTCGATTTTGTAGTTTCTGTTCTCATCTCTTTGACTTGTTATCTCGCCCAATGTATACGCTTCCACAGGCTTCATTGAACTTGCTACGACTCCTCGAAGCCGTGCGCCCGACGTGTCGCTTGATAAGTCCTTCTCGTTGACTGGCCGACTCAGAAGGACGCGTCTTCCGATGATGCCTGATTAATGTCTCACATCCAGCGAACTATAGTACTAGTACTAGTGTGATAAGCCCTGCGTGGACTTGACGAAGACAAATCCTCGGACCGTTGTGATGTTTTTCCATGGTCAGAGACAAAAAAACAAGCAACAAATATGTGACGAAGAAAACGCAACGCACCTGATTCTCTGTTGCACGAAATGTCGGATAGCTGTATCTCATGCTTCTTTTCCTTGGTAACGCACAAGGCTTCGCTCGGAACCCTGGGAAGGACGAATCCCAATAGGGGTTATTTCACAAGAATTCGAAACGCACAAAAAGAGAAGATGGCTACGAGAATCCCACTTGAACTCTACTTTCTCTCTACTATAGATTCTGCTTCTGCTTACATATTCGAAGATATAGGAGGTGAGCTGTTTTCCCTTTCTATGGTGTTGGGCTTTTTGTTCTAGCTTCGTACCGGTGGGTACACCTTCCGTGAATTCGGTTGTGAATTTGAGTGTATACGTATGTCACGAGTCTTCCGAGTCAGGCTAGACGTAGACAGCGAGCAAAGTCAAGAGTTTCTCTGACGTTCAGATAGGACAAGACACTATCACGTACTCCGCGAACCATGCCTTTCCTACTTATCTCTTTCAAAAATAAAATGAAAAATGATATAAGGGTCACTGCATGCATATCACACTCCGAATACATCAGACGGCGTGAACTCGGCGTGTTGTGTTTTTCTATGTATTATTTGTTGGACAAAGGCTTAATCCGAGTGGACTTGCGGGTGAAATCTTGGGGTCATTGCGTTTGAGAACGGAAAGATTGAAGACAGAAGGGGCATACTCAATATTCATGTACCCACAAACAGACAAGCGTAGAAGAAATCCTTAGAACGAGCGAGCTTTTTTTCAATCACACCTCGGCAAACGTTAGCCATCAGGTAGCACTGAAAGATCGGGAAGTGGTTTTTTTTTGCTTTGGTTTCCAGGGTCCCTTGTGTGGGTGCCTGGCTGTGGACATTGGCGATTTTTCTTCTAATTGGAAGTCTTTAATTAATAATTGGATTGGACGTGTTATGGTGAACACGAGTTCTTGACGGAAACTTCGAGGGGATGAGGTACATCACTGTTTGATTCCCTTTGTATCGGGCAAGTACGATACTTTTCCTTTGAACTTATGAAAAACGCACTTGTAAAAAAAATCATGTTTCTCACCTTTAGCTCAAGAAGAACGTTTCATATATCTCATATATCTTGTGATTCTTTAGAAACTCTGATTTTTTTTTTCTTTCACTGTATTTTAGTAAAATCTTTTGGTCTTTTTAGCTTTTCACAACCACTTTGTGACATGCAAAGAGAATCGAGATGATTGTATAATTGTTTCAACAAACTTCAACAGGCTTTAAGTATTTATGAATATGACATAGGTTGGATGGATCGAGGAAATATAGGAAGAGCCTTGCAGTAATTTACTAGGGCGAAGAAAGTGTTCATGAATGAATGTCAATATGTTCTCAGCATGACGATTCGTTTAGCAAATTTAGGAGATTGACACGCCAAGTTGATTATAGTCATACTTGTGAGGCTCCCGATTCTGGAGGCTTACGTGCACTTTTGCTAGAACAAAAGAAAATCACAAAACGTTAGGGATCGACGCCCCAGCAAATTCAAGAGGGCAACGTACTGAGTCATGTTCCCCAGAAGCTCTTCAAAGCGCATCCGGAATTTATGTAGCTGGATGTCGTGCTCACTCGACGTGCTATGCCCATGATCCATCATGAATGCATCGACTTCACGGATATATTGCTCAAGATCCTTGACGCGGGTGATAGAGGCCTCAGGTTCGCCCGAACCTCGGGCACGAGCAAGGAATGATGCAACAATGGTAGAGAGGGCGCCTAAAATCGTTGTTCCAATAGCCGCCTGTAAATATATGGTTTCCTGTCAGTCCTTGCTGCTGCTGCCAACAAATAGAAGTACCTGTTTTTCATTCGTGGCACCAGCGGCAACGCCTGTCGTAAGCGACCCAAGTATGACTTGCAAGAAAATAGCCACATTGAGAGTCCATCCCGCCATTCTAGCCTTGATTGCGGATCTGTTTCGGTCAGCATGAGCCTTCAGGAGTGTTGGTCGCAATCTCTCGCTAACGGTCATCGTCCGATTTGTCTGGCACTTTCCATGCTTGATTAGGTGTACGCCCTTGATTTAGAGAATATTGTCACACTTACACTGTCTTCGACCGGGACTATCCAATCCAAAGCAGTCGACCCACGTCCATCAGAACCTGCCGCAACAGTCTTCGCCTGTGGCGGCACTTGTAATTCTTTAAAACCACCATATCCTGAATTTGAAGGTAATGATGGGCGATCGAAGCCTGTCTTAGTATTGGTAAGAGCTGAAGACTGAGTATCTTCCCGACCACGAAACAGCATATTTTCTCGAGTAGAAAATTGGACATTTCTCGAGGTGGAAGGCTGTATGCATGATCCATTGAATATGAGCTTGTCACTGAGAACCGGAAGAAGTATATCTTCTTGGCGCACACAAGATCGCGCGCCTACTGGAGTGGGAGCATGCGCGCCGTCAGGAACACAAGACGAGGCATCTTGCGTCGGTTGCTCTGGAATCAAACGAGGAGCGGACTGTACAGATATCGGAAGACAGTTCTGGTTATCAGAAAAGCCAGAAGTCGGCTGAGCCCACGTCGATGCCTGATTATGTTCGAGGCTGTTATCTGCGCTTTCCAATCTCGTTGATTGTGAAGCTGGAGTGGTCGAAAAAGGTTGTGGCAGTAACTTGTCAAAGCTATCGCCGCGCTGACCCTCAGGAGGACCAGGCGACTTTGTCGAGATCTGTTGTTTATTACAGAAATCTTCCGAGATAAACTTAGAGGTCATTGAGGAAGAGCAGTCGGTCAAGGAAGCCAATTTGTCATCAATGATGCGGAGCCCTTCGCATAAATACCAGAGCGCCCTGTGTATTCGGATGGTTGGATAGAGATCACCACTCTGGTGGAAAACGCCATACTTCGGACAATTGGCACTTTCCATAAATCACGAGGCAGTAGTTGGGTGTCCTTCTTGTCTGTTTTCCGCTGTCGAGAAAGCCATAAGAGGAAAGTAGTAATGAATCGAAGAGTAGAATATGGTATGTCCATAGCCTTGAGACCCATGCTGTGCGTCGGTATTTAGTGTAGCGATAAACCGGTGGCACCAATCATGCGGGATGAGATGGGGCGTCTATGTTCTTAGAAAGTAATGAACCATTCCGCAGGAAAAGTCGCATGCAACATGAAAGTTCAAAGAAGTATAATTGCCACTGCAGTACTGCTTATTTGACAAGAGACGGCAGTTATGTTCACCAGCTATATTCAGTTTCCGAATTCCGGGGATTCGCACGACTGAATTGAGAACTATTTCAAAAGTTTTTGGCAGTTCTAGGCCAAGAGGCGGCAGGGAAAAAATCTAAAGAAGGCAACTAAACGCACAGCCACCTTTCCTCAATGCCTTGCTCCATATAGTAAAAGCGGCTTTGCATGGATTTCATTGTGCTGGCAAAAAAAGCAGACATTGCTATGTATATCATGATATCAAAACGAGAACTATGGCCTTACCTTAGCTATGTGTTCAACTTTTTTTTGCATTTATGTTCTGATCTTCCCAATCAATACCGGTAAACTTTACCCTCAAGCTGGATCTGTCGGACGACTAGTAAAGCATGCCAGGGATGAGATATCTGTTCTTACTGATAGACTCAACCTATATCTGTTGCAGCTACTTGGGATGTCCACGGTGAAACGAAAAGATCGGAACCCTCGTGCAACGCATCTGCCATCTGTCGCAGCTATTTTGATTTGTGCCCCCACGCCGGAATCCTCATGCAACAGAATCTTGAGTATGTATACATACTGGATCACTCCAGGCCTGTTGCCGACCCGGCTAGAGTGTGTGCATGTACTAAGTATCCTTGTCCGATGCGAGTGTCGCTAATTACATGTGTACCTATGTACAGTGATAACTAAATAGGATACGAAAGTTTTCATATTTACCGCTGGAGTTATGAGGTGGAAGAGCCAAAGTGGATAGAGAATGTACATGTGCGTAGACTTCTGAGTGATGACTTGGGAAGGATGGTATCCGAAGAAAGCAGTTGCCGCAAATGAATGGAGGTGTACTAAAAGACAGGAATGTTGATAACGAATGAGGGAATGCAATAACGATAATCAAGACAGAGAATCAACGTGATCCTTTGGGGTTGGCGAGAGTCCGGAGCCAATTCTGGGTATTGTACAGGTATGCCAAACAGGGTCATGCTTTAGACAGGCGGGGACAGCTTGCGTTCACTGGATAAAGTGATCAGAAACAAAATCACCAGAAAAATGACGGTCCTCCTGCTGAAGAAGGCGTACCCGCTAGCGTTCCCTAGAAGTTCCTCGAACCGAGAACGAAATCTAAATAACTCCTCGTCATGCTCGTTCGTCATGACATGGCCATGGTCCAACTGGAATGCATCACATTCACGAATGAACTGCTCAAGATCCTTTACACGCGTGATGGACAGTTCGGGCTCATTTGAGCCTCGAGCACGAGCCAGATATGACGCGACCAGGGTCGAGAGGCCTCCTATCAAAACCAAAATCAGTTGAGCCGACTAGAAGTCTTTTGGGATATTGTTACGTACCGAGGACCGTCGTCGCGATTGCTGCCTATTTTTTCTAAGGTATTAGCCCGCATTCAAAGGAGATAGATGCTAAGGTGGGAGACATGCCTGCCTTCCAGTTGTTGCTGCTGCTGATAGCCCAGTTGTTAATGAACCAAGCAGCACCTGCATTCCAATAGCAGCATTGAGTGCGTAACCGGTCATTTTCGCCTTGACAGCATACTTGTCGCGTTCCAAGTGAGCCCTAGTGAGTGTGGGCTGCAACCGCTCTCCCACAGATAACTTTGGGATAACCTGATGTGGGGTCAGTAAAATCTAGCCACGTCCGAATAATACTGAAACATGACACGACCTACTTTTTCCTCAACAGGAACGATCCAATCGAGTCGTGATGCCGGTCGGCCAGACTGGTGTGTGTCCATCGTCCTCGACCGACCTGGTGGACGAATCTCGCCACTACCACTGGCACCAGGCAAAGGTTGCACTATGCTCCCATTCCGTGTATATCCGTAGTCGCGAGAAGGAGAATATGGATCCTCGATCATGAGTCTTTCTGTAGACCTTATAGGGCGTGGAACTGGTGTCGATGCTTGAGGGCGCATGGTAGATGTTGGACTGTGCTTAGGAGGTGTTGGCGGGGCATTGGACTGGGCAATGGGAGGGACTTGAGCCTGAATAGATGACTGGACGGCCTGTACGGGTGAAGAAGGGACTTGGGCCTGAACTTGAACTTGAGCATGAGCGGGTCCGGAGTGCTCAGCCGTCGACGCCGCCAACGCAACACCCTCCTCGCGCTCACGAACGTTGTCGGTGCCACGAGGGTCCATCGCTGGCAGAAATGTGGTGGTCACGACTAGGGGCGAAACGGATATTTTGCTCGCTAGTAACGTATTTTAGTACCCTACATTCACCCTGCCGATTAATGTCAGGGCAATCATCGCGTGCATCACTTGGCAGGAATATCACCGCAAAAGGCTACGACTCCGGTATCCAACAGATGTATACGTTATTCAAAACTTCTCGTCACGTACTGTATGTTTTTTTGGCGATAACACAAACGGTCCGAACCATTTCTGTCATACATAGGTTACATTTGCTCCAAAGTCATATGGTCCATCGAAACAGTACTCCCTCATTTAGGAATATATGTAGCACTAAACAGAGAACAGATCTACGATATAATGAGCACCTGTCTTAGTTGTCACGGGTCGCTCATGAAGGAAGCGGGGCCGTCATGCCTCGACCACGACCACGGAACCCGCCTCTTGCTCCACCTCGTCCCCTGTCAAAGGCATGCACGTTTCCTCCACGTCCCCGAAAGCCATGAATGAAACCTCTTCCGCCGCCTCGCACAGTCCCCCGACCCCGATGAACATGCACATTGTATACACTGGTATGGGCGGGCTGAGAAGCTTGAGAGACCGTTTCTTGCTCTTCTGCTTGATTGACAACCGGTGGTGCTGGTACCGGTGCTGGAGTATAATGAGATGATCCTCGGCCATTCACAAACCCGCCGCGCCCACGGCTAGGGTTCGACATAATTTGTATGGGAGCGTTGTCATGTTTGTTGCTGATACTAGATAGAAGGCATTCATTACATTACATCAATACTAAAAAAAAAGATCAGGCAGGTAACGTACGTGGGAGGTGCGGGGCGAAAGCCGGATGCAGCCGGCTGCCCGGGCGTCGGGCGCACAGCGGGGTATGGGCCGAACCGTGGCTTAAAAGGCGCGTGTGGTGGAGGTGGGGCTACTTTCTCCTTCGGGTGGGTCAATGCAACAAACTGGGGGTTCGTCAAGTTCAGGCAGGTATTAAATTCCACCGTCGATCCACGGTACATCGAGCAACTGTAAGTAAGATCAAAAAGAGTTATTGTGTAGACATGAAGACAGAATGAGTGGAAGGAGGATACTAACCGATCTCCAAGAGTGACTCCAGACATGAACGGTACATCCCAGACCACGTCCATTGATTTAGAATTCAAGCTGATCACCACACCTTTCGCAGAGAGAGGGACACTTCCAGAGTCCTGAACCATCGTAACCCGATCACCCAGGGAAAATTCTTGGTTCTGAAGCCGATACACCGCATGAGCAGGTTTCAGGACCGCCTGTCGTGGTATACCTTTCACGATCGCCTTCTTGATGCCTGAGGACGACTTGTTGGCTGTGAAGCTATCCTCTAGCCTCTCAATTTCGGCCACCGTATCCTATTTATTCGCGGGAGAAGTTGAATCATAACATCAATGTGATAGAGGGCAAACATGGACACGGCAACGTACCTTTGACAGCTGGTCACAGAATAAGGAAACAGGTTCCAAATCGCGCACGCCTTTGCTTTTAAGCCATGCCTTGATCTTCGTCATGCGCGCATCAGTATCAGATCCGGGAAAAATCTCTGAAGCTTGGGCCATAGCTAAGGAAAAGTGACATTATTTTTCAGTTCCTGTGTAAAGGTGAACATGAGACAAACCATCTCCACCAGCATCAAGACACTTGAAGATCTCAGGGAATGCAAGCTGTAAATGGAGCGTTTGAGTGGAGTTTGATTACATTGAGGAAGGTGACATGCCTTATAGTCCCGGATAAGTTCCACAGCCTTTTCACTGTATTCCCAGTGACGGCCATCTTTACGAGTGTAACCAATCACTTTGAGAGCTTTCGCCTCAAATTTGAGGCTCAATCCCAAGTTCGACTTTCGGTTGTCAGAAGCGATTACCATGAAACTCGATGTGATTTTGGAAAGTGCGCGACCCGAGATTCCAAGCATTTCCGCAGCCTTGAACGAAGGGAAGTAGCGAGCAGGGTGTCGACTCCCTACAATTGCTTTGAACTGGTCAATCTCAGACTTTTCCGCAGGGAAGAACTGTGAAGATGGTCAGATAGCTAGAGAAGGCAAAACAAAAGAAAACGTACAGCAAGGATAACGGAGAGGCTCTTCTCCATAGTCGCAGATACTTGAGCCGCTACCCCATAAGCATGTTCACCGAGGAAAAAGATCTTGCTGCCGTCTGGGAACTCCTCTGACAGCGAAGGTGCTGCGCGTTCCAAGTATCGAGGGTCCTCCGAAACGACGTGAGGAAGACACATCTGCACAGCATGTTCACTCTCCTTATCCAGCTCCTCGTAGTCTTTCACAAATGCTCCATCCTCCAGTCGTTTCAAGCCTAGCCACAACTGTATCAGCAACCTGGCACCAACACACAAAGCCTTCGATTCAAATAGAACTGACCCTTTAACGGACGGACATGTAGAAGCATGTCTACAGCTCCGGTGATCACACCCATTCTCTTTGAATACATCTGTTCGATCCTCTCCGCCTTCATCTTCCAGTATCCCAAGCCCTGCGGCGCGTGTGGCGTCGATACAACCTTTGGCTCCGTTCCAGGCACTACCGTCAGCTTCTCATAGTTGAACAGCGAATCTGACACCGCAACTACCAGACCTTCTTGGAGGAACGGCCAACCTACAAATGTACGTTCTCCCACCATCTTCTGTGCCAGTTCCTCTGTCTTCGTATGCTCATGGGGGTTCTGAATGTTTATCACCATTGATTTGTTCCGACTTTCCGACCCATGCACGTTTACACCATGGAATCCAAGTACGGCAGTATGCGGGAGAGTCTTGAGTGATGGGAAGCCTGCGAGAGCTTCGATACCGGTCAACACCCCGTCACAAAGTCCTTCAATTAGGTGGAGCCCGTCAAGTGTAGGAAGGTCGAAAGATTCCGTGATGCAAGTACACCTGTAGATTGGGGGGAAGAAACCAGGGAGAGATGACGGATATATCGTTGGTTCCCCGGTACTATACGAGAATTTTGTGCTCGTTCCAAAACTGTTCCTTTGCGTTTCTTCGGGTGTCAGTCGATGCTCTCGAGCTAGTGAATGCACCGTCAACTCAAAAATGGCTCTCAATGGGAAGGTAAGATCGTACAAGCCATGGCCTTCAGCAGGCGATTTTCATCCATGAAGGGAATTTTCACAATCGCCTCCCAGTCATTCCTTTTCCCATTTAAATCAAGGTCGAACTCTTCGGGATAGAAATCAAGGATTGGCGAATTAGGGTCGTACATCAAATCCTACAAAAATGTTGAACACTTGAAGACTGGTAGGAGAGAACTATGGCCTGACCTGATACACCAAAGGGACATTATCTCTACTTGCAGCTGGGAGAACACCCATGAGTTGCTCAAAAGGTCTAAAGGGCTTCCCTAATTCAAATTCAAAGGTCATTTGATCAATACCTCGTAGATCTAATCATTCGTGTCTCAGATATGAAAGACTGGTGCATAAAGTCAGCTCACCTGAGATACGAGGAGCGTAATGGTAGTTATAGAACCACCCCCACGACGCTACACCACCATAATAGTAATGCATTACCCACTGTAACCCTTCTACATATTTGAAGATAAGATCACCCATCTGCTCAGGATCGTCATACGAGATCTCCAACTTTCCCTGATCAAGACAAAAACATCATCAACCATTAAGCGAGAGTGATACAATATACAATGAGGGGCCCATACCCGGTAATAGCCACGTTTCCACTCATCCATCTTCTCCTTAACAGACCGATCGTGACGTGCGTCAAAGCCTCCGCCTTCATTATCTTGCATAACGTGCGCCTTCTCATACTTCTTCAGTACGCGATCCACTGCAGCTCTACTTTCCTGGTTCTCGTCCTCAATGTCCTCCCAATCTCCCTCCTCACCCTCACTTTTGCCGTTGGGCGTTGCAGTACTGTTTGTCTCTGCGGTTTCAGGCTCCTCAGACGCGCCAGGGAGCCGCCATGTAACAAGGTTGACATCTTGTTCATCGTATTCATCCCATCTCACGCTGAGATGCAGATCCTCCGCGAGCTTCTCGATGAACTTCCTCTCCCGCGCTGGAAAGTCGTTCGGCATTGCCAACCGGGTAGTCCGCGTGTGCTCAGATGACGCGATCTCCCTATTATTTAGCACAAAGGCCTTTACCTGGTCAAAAATCTCCCGCTGTGGCACCGTGAGGACTGGAGTAGGACAGAATGTCAGCAATGTGTATTATATGATGTGAAGAGTTTGGACACACCTAATTTTGCCCGCTTTTGGGCAAGTTCCATCTCCTTTACGTGTTTTGCTTGCTTGCCCTTATACCAATTGGCATCGGCATACTCCATCTCGAAAATCTCCTGCTCCCACTGCGCCATTTCATCTAACACCAGCTGCAGTCTCTTCGTATTGATGATTCCGCCCTCATTAATATAACCATCTGGCAATCTTTGTAGACAAAGAACATTCCGAAGGAAGAAAGTAACGCTTACCCATAGCTGGCAGAACCTTTTTATACACGTCAAACAACTTCTCAAGTCCATTCTCGTGGATATGCAAATCCGGTAAATTAGGCAGGAAATCGTTTCCCACAAATACAGCCAACAAAATGAAGTCGTCGATGACACGTTCGAGGTTATAGTCAAATGGTAATACAGATTCGATGTCGTGGAATTCGAGATCCAGATATTCGCGCAACAGCGACAGATGGAGTAGATGGAAATTGATAGACTCCAAACTTGGGACGGGTAAGTTTGAGGCTCTAGACAAAAGGTAAAGTTTGAACTGACCTCGTGTTTCCTTTTCTCCTCGAGGACGGTCCAAACTTCACCTCTTCACGCAAAAGACAAAAGTGTGGATCATGACTCAAGAGCCCAAGCATGATCAAATCTGCATCCAGTCCGTATAAACAATGTCGGACATTCGGGTTGTAGTCCGGCTGGGCACGCGACAGCCGGATGTATTCCATGATCTTGTGTTCACCCTCTCCAGGAACCTCGTGTCCTGATAGCACCACCTCCACGTTGCGCCAATTTGAGTCCTCCGTGATCTTCTTGTTGATAAAATAGCGTAATTGGGCCGACAGACGAGCCATGAAAGGCGTACCTTATACAAACATTCAGGAAATAGGATGGGCTGCAAAATTTTTGGACATGAGAACGTACCAGGTGTAATACAATTACTGTCAAATGCTTTTTCGTCGGGCAATTTCTCTCCTTTCTTAAGCGCCTTCTCCCGTACATCTTTCGCCTCTCTCGCCGATCTGAATCGTCGACTTCGTTGCTGGTTCATCTTTGCCCGAGGAGCTACACCATCTACAGCCATAAAAAAAAGCTTCTTGGGCTTGATTTTTCCAAAGAGATGATCGACATAGGCAAATATGGAAGTGAATATTTGTTCCTCAGACAATCGAAAGTGGGCATCTTCGTCATTGGGATGTGAGCCTACGAGACATTCAGTCGTACTCTCTGACTGTGGTTCGTAATAAGAGTATGTTCACAGTTATGGATAATGCCGTTGAAGTCAAGATAGAGATTATCTGGAAATGAATGAGTCCCCTTTATCATAACTTCCGTGCTCGGTGTATTCACCAAATTCTGGAATCTTGTTCTCTTGTATGAGTTGAGATGTCAACGGATAGCGCTCGCTGTCAATATGAGAACATATTGTTCGAAAAGTAATAAGCAACGTACGAAATGTAGCGAAAGAACTAAAAACGCGTGTCGGTTGAATGTCTGGTTGACCCATGACAAAACCTAGTTGTCAGACGTACCTTAGGTATACCTGGAGTCAGTTGTCATCATCAATAATTCAACCGCTTGTAAATAGGCCAGACTAACCCATGATTGACAAGTAAGCAGCTGGCGAGGTCGAAAGTTGCGGGGAGGAGTTGTGGCCGTGCAAAACTGGATCACATTGCCTTTTTTGGCACCAGCCCCAATCGACGCGTTACTCTCTCCCGCTGTCTTGGCGGTGAAGTCTGTATTGACGCTTTACCATAGAACCAGTGGTCACTAACGGCGATGGATACCTCCCAACGTACTACCAAAGATTGAGACAAGGCAGGAGTTGACATAATCCCCGGTTGTACGAGGACATCTGTATACAAATGCAGCGGAGAAGCTTTTTCTGGGGCCGACTCTACAGAACAGAAGATTTCTACGTATTAGTTGCGCAGTCTCGCCCTTATTGGCTTGTCGGTTGTTTAAACTCTTGGGATGAAACAAGCGCCCTTTTGGCATCTTTGATCTTGCGTCTCGACAACAAAACTACTTGATGGTCTTTGTCATTCTTGCTATGACTGATACGGCTATTAGTGACTCGCCGTTAGACAGAGTCCGTATAGGAGATGACCGCGGACGAGGCTTGCTCTGCTCACAGAAATTCTGGTGGATCCGGACTCCCGGACAGACATCGAGATAGAGAAGGCATTTGTACTTACTCCTTTCGCAGCATCACTATCGGGTAAGGGGCTCATTTGATTTCCGAGCAGCTCGGGAATATTATGATAAAGTCAAGGTAGCTAACCTGCTCGATAGACAAATCGTCGTTCATTACATTCGAACTTTGATAAGATTGCAAAATAGGCTCGCGACTAAAGAGTCATCCAAGTATCGGCGTTCTTCCTAATCTTGTTACTTTACCGAGCCTAGCCAAGTGACACAGAGCAACATATGGAGTCAGATTCCATCGCCATCGGGAAAGGGTTCTCTCGCGTCAAGAATGGACTCAAATCGTAATGCAAAGCCTTGACAGCCGTCGTAATCGACATCTGTCCAATGCACCCCACCAAACCACCTTTTCTCGCGCCTCAAAGTAGTGCGTAAGAAAACCCAGCATAGAGATACCTTTTGACACCATAAAATTCCGCCTGTATGGTCCCTGTAGTTGTGAACTTTGTCGAAGAGCGGCCATGGCCATAACCATACACATACAATGTGGAGCAGATGGTGCATCTGTCCAGCTGTCGTTCCTCTTCATCCGATACTTTGACATCATCTGGACCCATCTGGGTCATACTTATTCTTCATCTTCTGTGTCAGAATCCCGGCCTTCACGGGGCATATTCCATCTCAGATGGTCGCTTTCTCTTGCCCTCGCGCACACCTCTAAGAGTGCAGCCGTCTAGTGCCCATAGATGCAAGACATCCTCTGACCACATCACTACTGTCACCATTGCTTGATGGCATCGTAAAGTCAGCCGATGGCTTAGGATGGAAAGTAAATAGTACTGAGTGATTATCAATGCACGAATTTGTGATGTTTCTACCAGTGGAAAAAGACAGCCGAAGAATGGTCAATTGAGTTGGCAACACGACCAGTATGAATCTATAAACCAAAAAGCCTACTTCGTACCAATGCTCCAAGTTACAGCCACTCGACAGTCTACGTTGATGGCTTAAGTTAAATATTCTTCCACATCGAAAAAACACGCTATTCGCTTACCGCCGGCGGCTTTGACGAAATGTCGTAAGTGACTCTATTAATTCCCGCAACCTCATTTGTAATTCGGGACGAGATGCGCCTCAAGACTTCTGGTGGAAAGACGTACCTGACGAACTTGGAGTCAGCCACCGATTAAAAAAAGGTAGAGCTTCAAAATCCATTGAATGGGGCAAAGTTTCTCACCAGTCAGCTGTCATAAAATCTTCAGATTGCACAGCACGAAGTGCGATGACCTGGTGCATCAAGGATAGATTTATTAAACTTGGTGTAGAATGGAGCAAATTGCAACGCAGACGCCCACCTGTTCATATGTTCTCGAATCTCCCATGACTCCAACTGCTTTGACAGGCAGCAACACGGCAAATGCCTGCGCAATTTGGTCGTAAAGATCAGCTTTACGAATTTCCTCAATGTAAATGCTATCTGCGTGTTGCAGAATTTTAACCTGGTCACGTGTCACCGGCCCGAGTATACGGATGGCAAGTCCTGGACCAGGGAATGGATGACGTTGTACCAGTGGCGCTGGTATAGAAAGGAGTCTACCCAGAACACGCACTTCGTCTACAAGGAGATGAGCAGGGAAATTGGTCAAAACTGAAATCACGTGCCTTTGAAAAGTTCGCGTAGAGGCTCAATGAGTTTGAGCTTCATATCCTTGAGCAAGCCACCGACGTTGTGATGTGTCTTGATGGTGGCGCTCGGTCCCTTGAAACTGATACTTTCGATAACGTCGGGATATAGAGTGCCTTGCAAGAGCCACTCGACCCGGCCCTTGGCGGTAGCACCTTTTTCCTCCTCCTCGTCGGCTGCTGCTTCAATCTTGGCAGCTTCTTCTTCGAAAACGTTGATGAAGGTGTTACCAATGATTTTCCGCTTCTTTTCAGGGTCTTCGATGCCCTCAAGCCTCGAAAGGAATAATTCGGATGCGTCAACGACCGTCAAGTTCACACCAAGATTCTTGTTGAGCATTTCATTGACTTGGGCTGCTTCGTTGAGCCGTAAAACCCCATTGTCAACCATAATGGCGTGAAAACTAGAGAACAGTGGGTGAGTCTCGACTATCCCGTCGTATGGTTAGACCCATCATACCGGTCGCCGATCGCTTCGTGCATCAGTTTCGCAGCTACAGTACTGTCAACGCCGCCGCTAA
This sequence comes from Termitomyces sp. DKA19, assembly GCA_018851325.1. Taxonomy (NCBI): domain Eukaryota; kingdom Fungi; phylum Basidiomycota; class Agaricomycetes; order Agaricales; family Lyophyllaceae; genus Termitomyces; species Termitomyces sp. DKA19. The sequence goes on from JABCKS010000047.1 coordinate 18,269, forward strand.
CTGCTCCAATCACACGGCCTTTCGGTCCACATATCTCGCGAATCCTAGCAATTTCCTTGCCAATGAATTCTTCCTGTAAAAGACACTTGTTCAATGGAGATGCAACGCGTTTGTAGAAAAGAAGTTTCACCATGGTCCAATTTCGTCTACATCCGCAAATATTCAAGATGAATCGCCCAATAAGTTCTTTACCGCGGGGGGAATGCGTGACTTCTGGATGAAATTGAATACCATAGATCGGCTTCGTGTTGTGAGTTAGGGCAGCATACGGAGCTGATTGAATATATCCGATGACATGAAAGTCTGCTGGTGGTTTTGACAGCTGGTCACCGTGAGACATCCAAACCTAATTCATCTCATCAGTATCGTCATTACAACAACGTTTATTGGCGAGAGCACCTGCATTTCGTCTCCTAGACCCTGAAACAACGCATCGACGGATGTATTATCGTTCTCTGACTTCTTCAGTTGTATCTGCGCGAACCCATACTCGCGATGCTTACAGGGTGAAACTTCACCCTTCAAGCTCCAAGCAATTTCCTGGGAAATCATGAAATAATCATAATCAGCGTATGTAAGATCGGGCATCGTAATTGCACACCTGAAGGCCGTAACATATGCCAAGAATAGGAATTCCGAGATCAAAAACAGCAGGGTCAACATGCGGTGCATCTTCGTCGTACACAGAATATGGTGAACCCGATAGGATGATTCCTGCAAAGATATCAAACAACCATCTTGATCCAATTCTACAGTGGAGATGGACCTTTAGGTTTGAATTTTATGTCCTTTATTTTGGTTGTACATGGCATCAATTCAGCGTAGACATTGTGTTCTCGACATCTCCGAGTGATCAGATGACTGTACTGGGAACGATAAGTTGATTGTCTGACATGCAAAATTTGATAGATAAGCCTGCACACCTGCGATCCAAAATCTAGGATAAGAATTGTGTCGAATTGGTCATGAATTTCGGCCATGGTTCCGTGGATTGGAGAATGAGGTCAGACTAATGGAATTTGGAAATGAAAAAATGTGTATCACGTGCGTAACCCGTGATGTTCAGCGCGATTCCCATCTAACGATTCTGAATCCCATAGCTCACATAAGCACCCTACGTGGACGTTCTTTGCAGCCTGACTGGGCATTGACATCGACAAATCTGTGGCCAACTCCACATTTTTCGACTCTCCGATGCCGTTGATCATGATCAGCGACTTCATACTTCATATCGCGTTTCTCGGACATATCTGCTGAAACGTTCTCTCGACTACGCTTCTCTTGACTGGCGACCACAACGGATTCGGACAGTTGTAATGACCATGACAACGGTTGGAAACCATCACCGACGGCCTATGATGGCGTTGGACAGTCTACCTTGCACTCTAGTGCTTCCTACCTGAAACTCTGGCAAATATTGAAGTCCCCCCTGCTCCTCGGTATCCCCGCTCCCGAGTTGTCGAGACAGGTGATAACCAAATCCATAACCAAAAGGCACAGTACGCGTGTCATCTTTGTTGTCCAAATTCGATGTACTCGTCCTGTTTACACTGATTACAATGCCGTGCATCGGCTTTTTAGGCGTATTATTTACAATTTGATTGTTATCTCTACCAAGGCCTCGTCACCGTCCGTGAATACGCAATATATCTGGAAGGACATTCCACGAACACATCGGCTAAAGTTGGAAAAATATCATGACAATCATACCTTTATATTTTCGTTCAGGCTCGGGCCCCGTCGACCATTTCCCAGTATATGTTTTCCCATCTGATTCTAGAAGCTAATTATCTGGACCCTGCGGAGACTAAGTAATATGCCATGATTTGGAACTCTTGGGACACTACGTTTGTGGCAGCAGTGCTACCACAGATGCAAGGAAACGGGCATGTTTAATTTGTAAAACAGGGGTTCGTCGCTACTTACCTCGTTGAGCGCAGAGTATAGATGAAGCATTGGTCATCGGCGCTCAGTGCTTGGCCTACATCCTTTCAACACCTATCTCATCGGAACGTTGTGTCACCCTTCCGTCGTCAACGTGCATGTCTCCATCACAGCCCACCAATCGGTCCCGTGCTCGTGTGTAAACCCATCATCAGTGCTGTGGCCATTAAGTGAGTAAGCTTTGCAACATGCCTCGAGGCACGCCTATTTTCGTTTCGCGGCGCTCGCGGCACCTGAGCTTTTCTCCATTACACGTCAAATTTTGACCGAACAGGCTTAGCAATTGCAAGGTCCCACTGCCCATCCATAGTACAACCGTGTCAAGTAGCCCAATACGTTTACGATACATTGGTGTAGTTTCCAGGTGCGGAACTTTCGTGTCGGGTTTGCCTTTTGTCGTATCCTATTTCCTATTGAATGTCCCGAAATAGACTCTGAAGATGCGCCCTTTACCATATTTATTCCTATTTATGATCGTGTAAAGTGGAGGCCAGTGTCTCTGATAGTTTTGCGCTTTCCGAAGACAAACATATACCAAACCTCACAGCGGAGATAACATTAGTCCCGACCTGGCTGGTCATGTTCCTTGTACAGCTAAGCGAGTACAAGTGGATCTTCTTTTCTTGTACATTGGTCACAGTCAAATGTAGGCAATTTTTAACTTTGACATTGGTCTTGTGACCCAGAGCGACATATGTCCCATTGGACGGCGTACCTGAGCCGTAAATGATTTTATCTTTCGACAACTTGACATCTGAGCCCCCTTCAAGGGAGCGGTTTTTATCCTTCTAGTCATGCTTGATTACTGTCTGCTTCGGTGAATGACTTGATATTTGTGACAAATCTCAATTGATACGAACTTTTCTTTAAACACAGAGATCATCTTATTCTTGGTATTTATCGTTCCATTCTTTATTCGCATGCGTCAGCACGCGCCCGCAACTGTATGTGTGGCTTGACTAAGGCGCCGTCGTCTGATCCGTACACTTCTCCATTGGGAGTACCATCAGGGTCGCCGCCTTTAGGACAGTTGCCATTCATTTCTCGAGCACCTTCTCACCTCTTCGGCGCTCGATACACGAAGCTCCATCGCCTGATGCGATTCTCCATATTGTCGCATAGTCGCTCCCTCGAATGTCCGTCAGGGGATCTCCGAAATCAATCAAATGTTCCCAAATATGATTATGCTATCTCCTGCTTGGAACATCCCGCCGATGCCATTTTTCTGCCTGACTTGGGCGTTACATCGACTTATCTTGATCACCAGCGTCGACTTTACAGGCGACGCGCGGGAAGACAGTCTCCTGATTTCATCGCGGCAATCAACCGGGCCATGATTCGGGCAGATCCTTCTCTCCTTTCGCTGACTCAAAAGTCGTTCACATTTGATCGGTAAACGCAGTTATCAAGAGACCTGATGATGGGCCGCGCAGGGCCCTGATGGGAGCGTTTTCAGCCTTTGAAACTTCACTGCGGCGTTGCATTGGATGTCAGAATCCGCACAACTGAAATGTTATATGCCACTGGGCGCGTCGCTGAAGGTTACTTGATTGATGTGAAGCCCAAGTTTTACTATAAACCTGTATAGGGACCGGACATGGGACGAAGCTGTGTCGTGCCCATACATGTCTTCAACACGATATTGTCTACCCATTTAATGCGTTGCCATCAAGTTTTGTGAGGTGCCGCAGTCAGCGGCACTGGCAGTTAACATGGGCATAATTAGCCGACAGCCAGAAAAATAAATATTATTTTCTGATACATTTCATTTTCTCCTAGGAATTAACGGTTAAACCGATTGTTGTATCAATAACATGAACCGAATCGCTATGAAGTCGAAGCAATTCCTGTCTCATCGCCTTGACAGCCTCCTGCATCCGTTGCCACCCAGTCTGCAATTGAACCTTAGCTAGTGACTGTAGCTCTGAAAGTGCACATCTATGCATTTTTTCATTCTGACATCAGATACCTCCCTCTCAGTCCCGACAGATTCGGGGATCGAAGAATCCACATGTCTCATCCTTGTCACGCAGCCCCATCCGGATGGAGTTGGCCTAATTCTATTGTACACCATTGTTTGTCTGACGGCATTCTGTTTTGTAGACATCGTTCGTAAGCTACTGTAGTAAACTCTCTCATGGGATCTGGCCCACCTGGATGGCACAGCAAGTTGATCCCGATCTCCCTGGACAGAAATCTGTGGGAGCAACGCCACCTCCATCCCCGATTCCGATGGACAATTTAGGAACCTCATCCTGAATTCTAATAAGTACGCTAGCCGCATCACTTGGATCTCGACCCGCCTTGAGCCTCTCAGCCTCAGACTCTTGACTCCACCTGTCCTCCCCCTCTATTACTTCATACCATGCTCTGCCGGGAGCGTCGATCGTGGACTGCTAAAGAAGACCAGCTGCTGCGTGAGGCTGTTGCAAGAGGTTCGGGGTGTTCCCCTCCTCATGGTCTTCAATCGAGCTCACTCTCTCTGTAGAGGATCCTGACAACCCCAATCCTTCAAAGTGGCATGCAATTGCAAAACATGTCCCTAACCGGACCAACAAGGATTGTCGTAAACGCTGGTTCGCCAAGATGGCCTCTGACGTCGTGAAGGGCGGGTGGGCGCCAGACGAAGACGAGAGGCTTGTCAGCGGAATTGACAAATATGGAACGAGGTGAGTCTCGTGCGGACAGGACTTGACCCCTCATCTGAGCGAAGCATGCTTTAAGATGGTCTCTCGTTGCTTCCATCGTTCAGACAAGAAACAGTGATCGTGAGTTCCGTAAAATACTGCCCGAAGGACACTATCTCACTGTAGGATATAGAATGCGCCAAGCGCTGGACTGATACGCTAAACCCAGCTATCGATAGGACGACATGGACATCAGAAGCTGTAAGTGTCCTTTGGTACCGACTTTGATTACTGAGCGCTAACCCATCCACCAGGACGAACTGCTTCTCCAAGCAGTCAACGAACACGGCAAAGTTTGGACTAAAATTGTGAAGACCTACTTTCCTGGCCGAACTGGACTTTCAGCAAAGAATAGGTATGTCCACTTCAGAGTTCATTTGCAGGGCTTGGACTCATGCAGAATAATAGGTATAATAGTATCACTAGGTTCAACGCCGACCGCGGGACGCGATCGCGTCGCAAGACCCCAGACCTCCTTCCCTACCTCAGCCACCGGAAGTCGGAAAGTGTCTCATCGTCATCGAGTGTTTCGCCTTCCACACCCTCTCTGACAATTTCTGATGTGTCCCATTCCCCATTCTCTCCGGCCATTGATTCCATGCCCGAAACTTATCCACTTGGTGTCCTTCCCAACTGGACTTCGACTCCGTCTCCGTTAGAATCGACAAGCGAAGAATTGACATTCTTTTCCTCTGGTAACGTCTTCAACGTCAAAGAGGAAGCACTGCCTCCCCCTTTACTATCCATCCCAACTCACCAGTCGTTTGATTCCTCTCTCGGTCCTGGCATCGCCAACTTCACAGACGATTCTCACTTGCTTTACGCTCCTTCTCAGTCTCAATCCAGTTCTCATGGTTCTTTACGCGACCTCTTCCGTCATGGAGAACATGCGAGCGATGGATTTGGTCTCTATTCAATGATGTCGAACGAGATGTTTGACTCGTATCAGTACCATCCGGGATCGTACTCTAGTAATGACCTCTCGAGCCAAACGTCGTTATTTGATCCCATCCATGCACAAGGGAGCAACCCACATTTTCACTGGAGTGGAACCAATTTCGGAGTTGGTCGCAACGACCGGTCAAAACTCTTGAGCTCGGTCAGTCCGGCTCAATTTGTTTCCGCCAGCATCCATTGACGTTCTTCTCCCATGATAGTTTGTTTTCTGATTTACCGAGACAAGCTTCTCCGTATATACTTTTCCTTGTACCTTCGCATGATTATCGGCAACTACCTTCGTAAAGCGACTATAATGGCCGGACCATGTCGTATGAATAGAATATCTTATCTGCTATATGTTACTTACATGTACCAATAATCATTCGGATTCCTTTGTAGCTACAAATAACAACTGCATATCTACATCTTGCAACTCTAACTTATCCAGTTCCTGGTCTAGATTTTCTCTCGTAACACTTGGGTTCTTGAGTTAACTTCTACAAGTATTGATCGGGAAAGCACAGCTATGTTATGGCACATGGGTTACAAAGAAAGAACCAGGCGGGTAGGCATAAGAGCCGACGACAGTATGGCCGAGGAACATTCTGCGAAGACGTGGTTCAACAACAGTCAGGGCGCCGGCCAGATGCACAACAGGAAACTGGATGACCCGGGACACAGAGACATGTCACAAGGACGTGCCAAGGCAACAACATTTGACAATCCATCCACTCACCCTACATAAACGAGCACACGGTTCACCATTTGAATACATCAGACAAAACATGGTCTCACATCGAATAATCATCCCATTTCTCACCCCAGTGCTTGTACATACAGTGCATTTTCGCTGGTGCGGTGACCCCCTGCCGCCTATCGTACATTACAGGAGGAATCCATCAAATCTTGCATGTGGACTTGGTGGAAATACCCAGTATATCCACCATAGTATAGGCCTCCCGTGTGGAGGCAGGGCCGAATTCAACCGAGATCACACAAGTCGAACACAGTGACAAGTGTCAACAAATTTCATTCTGAATTTGTAATGGTAGTATGATGCGTATCACAGGCCATAGGAAAGATTCTTATCACGTACATGCAATAAGAGGTCATCTGAAATCACAATATCTTGAACTCTCGATGATCTATCTCGAAAAATACCATTGAACAGAAGAATATCAGAACCCTCCCTTACAATGTACTCTCCAGGACTTTTTCATGCGAACTATCCTGATATCACATGCCATCTTTGTTTATGCGATGGTTAAACGGGACACTGCCAAGTGGGTCGCACTTACCGCGGGTGACTTGGGTGATCAAACGAAGCAAGTAAAATAATCGTTGGCGAAAGCAGTTTTTGAACAGAATTTCAGTCGTTCAAGCGTCAAATATCTACCAGGGTATGACAAGGGAACATCAAAAGGAATTTCTTCTCCTATGCATTGACATGAAGTCCAGAAATCTCGGAATCGCTTTTCGTACTGCATAGAAGGGAACCAGCGTTTGTGTATATTACCTTTAATTTTCTAGAATATCGAGAGAACCACAAGATCATGACCCACGCCTGTTTAAAGAATTGACCGAGAAGGGCAGAGCTAGCCGAGAGATACTAGAGAGGACAGATAAAAAATGCCGTATACGACCAATTTTTTCGAGTACACCCAAGGCCGGCACCACAATGTTCCCCGAAGGATGGCCGACGAGAGATCTTATAGATCTCTGGAAATTATGAGATGCCTTGAGGAGGTCGATGTGGGTCGCTGTACGCTTTTCTGGCTTCCCAAATATTCACGTACCCAGGTGTACATCCGAATCGGAGTACGTCGTGAAATGTGAGATTCTTAACAGCTCCAAGGATTCCAATAGCAAGCCAGGTTTTCCCAAAGTTGTAAGCGTATGTGATGGCAATCATCCATTTGGAGGTACCGAGGAGACCATCGTTGTTCGGTCTTCGCTATGTCCAAACTTCATCAAGGGCAGATGACGGGGTGATTTTTCAAGTACATAACTTAGGAAAGATCCTGTCCTCGGGCCTCGCATATCCATGGGTACTCCTGGGACGACGGGCCTCGGAAATCTCAACTGCTGAGCACATCAGTGGAGTTAGCAAATCCAAGCTTTCCACAACACCACATACATCATGATATATAAGCGAATGGATTACTTGGACATAACAGTCGAGAGAAATCGTAAGCATCGTCTGATGAACCGCCAAAAAGCCGGCGAACTCTCATTCGAAATTTCCTTTCAAGTGTTGTAAATTTCAGCAAAGCTAACATGTGAACTCCGCGAAGCGGTACCATTGATGACCCCAGATGTGAATATGAGATTCCGGATGACCACTGCTTTTATTCGTATCATATGAATCGCTTCGGATTTGAGCCTCACATCTCTAACATCTAATGTATGGATATTTTAGATTTCGGATTTTATCCTTGTGTGAACTTATCAAAGGTGGTTACTCAACTTTAAGACTCCGCGTCACAGCAGAAGTCATGCCACTGAGTTTGAAACCTTAATTCGCCACTCTACAGTCGTTTGACAGAAGCTCGATTTCGCCACTCCTATGAATGTTAAATGCCCAAAATATGGTAGATGGATGGGTTTTTTATGCTCTGCATGATCAGTTTGGGAATATTTGGACCCATAAAATTTCATAATACAAGAAACGAGATATCAATTTTGATCAACCCTCACGGTTGTTGTTGCATATTTTTAATTTCATGGACGTAAAACCCGAGGGTTGAGGGATTGATTGAACATATGTACAGCATCACAAAACAATTATAGATGAATCAGAGGAAGAAATACAATATGCAGAAGCTAAGCTTGCAAGTACCCCTTGAATTCTTCGCTCGCAGTTTCACGGAACTTTCCGAATGTCCGCAGCATCGAAAATGTGGACACCCCTATGTAATCCGAGGTCGTAGGTACGGCATACCGTATCGATGTCGCCCATACGATGCCCTCATGATACCTACTTTCATTCATTATAGATGCTTGCCCCTGAGAAATGCCGCCCTATAAGTTTGAGCTTCGCGGGAGTCTCCATGAACCGGCACCAGCAACAGAACAGTACGATCTATTGTCACAATGTAAGCCTGTTCACCAACCCCATCTTAATTCCGGTCCTATCAAAAAGGACCATGAGTCCATCTGTGTTGGACGATGCTTCTGTCGTTCGAAAGTTTTCATCTCAGACCGTAGGTTCATATCTCACTGGGCTATCTTCTCCTGATGTTGGCCAACACCCCTGGTAATGTCTGTAGCTCGATATCGGGTAATGGTCGGGGCTAGCACGGGCCACATGACCCAGTCGGGTGCCAAGTTTCTTATCCTTCCGTCATCGCCAGAATACTTATCTCAAACATCAGCATCATCCAAGGAATGGCCGAATTCAAACCTGTTTTACTGACTCTCTCATCGTTAACGCCTTCGCTGGCTGTAGAGGTATCGTTGCATCGCGTTTATCCATGACGTGATATACATCAGAGAAATCTAGATTTTGCCATTTGGGCTCACTCTCCATCGTATTATCGTGCAGGCAGATGGGCGTGTATGTCTTAACAATGTCAGTCAACTGCTTGAATGATCTAATTGTGCGAAGACGCACGACATTGTAGTTGGTCCTGAAGACCCAGAAGGTCATACTACTCAAAAATATGTCAATACAGTCATCGGTCGATTTTCAAACCGGATCCCCGCTGGAACTCACGACATGGAGAGGAATGGAATCAAAGGGCAGATAACGGCGATAGCCAATGGTATGTCAAGGTTGTCATCCATTACTCCAAGTCAAACAGGTTTCTAGAGGGCCCGAATGTATCTCTTCACGGTGGAATCACCGGATTTGATTCAATGCCCTGGACACAACTCAATACAGAGGACCCCCCTACCCTCTTTACCGCCGCAGAATTGAGGAATTTGCAATCGCCTCACATTTCCTATGCTATCTTCCGTCTAATCTCGCCCGATAGTAATGAAGGATTCCCGGGAAAGCTTGTCACCGAGGCTCTCATTGCATTGATTGGCCCTGGTGGCCAAGGGCGCAAATACCGGTCATCTACAGGAGAGTCTTTGCAGGAAGCCCTTGAATACGATCTTGGTAGTATTGTTCTGGTCTATCGTGCGAAGCTTGACGAGAAGGAAAAAGTTGTCACCCCAGTGAATCTTACCCAGGTGTGATGCAGTGTTTGGTCATTCTCGTGATACACCACTCAGTCTGCTGTTCTTTGCAGCACTGGGGCTTCAATCTCGAGGCAAGTTTGCGAGACGGATCATTGCCGACAGTGAAAGAGCACATCTTGACCCTTAAAGTAATACACTGATCAATACTTCAATTACTAAATCATCTTCTCAATGTCATTGTCAGTCCGATCGTGCTGCTAAACTAGGTCCGGACGCCCTCCCCACCCACGATTACCTCCTTGCAGAAGAATACCCAGAACACGGACACTTTGCGAAAGAGATTGGACATTTGTCTCCCAAGAGGGGTTATGGTCAGTTTTCCCTTTCAGAAACATGAACGATGGATTCATCATGATGAATACATACTAGATGACTTCTATTTGCTACAGAATGAAGGAGCTAGGCACATTCCGACACGCATTCCCCTGAGTTCCTTCGACTCCAAACTAGACTTGATCAAGGACATCGTTCTCCCTTCCAACAACGCGCAGGGTAACCCAACCCGTGGAAATCGCCCAGTCCCCGTTGCGGAACTCTCGTCCGCCAGAACGGGTATCAAATTAATTTTTGATACCAATCGTATGTCTTGTGCTATCGCTTACTCAGCGTTCTTTTGAGATTGCTTTACTAATCGAATGTTAGAGCACGGCGTCATGTTCTACACGAACATTGGCGCAGACCCTGCGGTGGGCGCTCGCAAGAAGATCCATGGTGGGTCAGGCATCAAGGGTCATGGCGACAGCTACGGTCCTGGTAGTATGTCTGCCAGCTTGTCACAAATCTTGAGCCACACTGCTAACTTTTAACGCCTTAGGTGCCGCATTTCTGGAGTTTCATGAGGTACATTCTCTGCCTCCTCGTAGGTGTTACAATCTTGACTGACTTTTGCGTCTTAGCCGATTTGCGCGTTCTTGGACCCGAAGAACAGGGATAAAGAAGACAGTCTCGTCACCACCGACGAGCTCTACAACAATTATGTTCGCCTTGATGTTAGATTTAAAGAAGTCCCTCAGTAAGCTCAGTCTGATTGGCGGAATGATAACTTCTATCAGATTGTATTACCACTGTTTCAATAACTTCGCTAGCAGAAAGTGCAAATGACTTGATCGCATAACCAGATTTGGTCTTCGCGTTATTTGTTATTTATCTCTATTGGTCCCGGATGTTTTATCAAACGATCAACATCTAACGTTTGATGACATTAGTCGAGAAAAACATTTTTTCAGGTTTGTCACGCTTCACGCTAAGACACCCCCATTAGTGGTGTGGCGCCGAATCAATCTCTGTTGCGATAGTATCGCTCTTATCGACTACTATCTAGTAGGGCCCTTATCTTTATGCTTCGAAGGGTTTGACAGCTCTCCTTCTTGGCCGCTGATTGTTCTAACATGCTGTGCACTACTGTTGGGGTATCATTACTTGCGAACGACACATGCACAAAAATGTCCACCGGGAACAACCTACCGCTCAGTGTTACTCTATAATCCTGGAGCTTGCGCCAAGCACTTTGGCAACCTCACACCTTGAAACTCGAGATGACGTTATCACCGCTTCGTAACCATGGCCAAGCAAGTTACCTGCTACATACACTGCTAAATACCGCGAGTTTTCGCTGTCTGCATTGAGTCAAAAAGAGGCTTTCTCATCTCGGCTTGCCTGCCACAACGAGGCGTGCATACATATTTTAGTTCAAATCGCAAGATCAGATTGATATAAACCATGTTCACTCATCTTCGTGTAATGATAGTAGTTATGAAACAGGCGTACATAGTATTAATAAGTGTAAGGTCATTGCCAATCTCTCCGAAAAGCTCGTGAATAGCCCTTAGTCGCGGCTTACCGGGGAGAAGTTGTTTTCCTGCATCAACTTCCGTAGTGACCCAAATTCTGCAATAGTCTATAAATTTTGGCTTCCGCCGCGACTGCTACGGGTTAGGATGACAGCCTGGATTGAATTGACTTTGCTTTTCGGCACTCCCTGGATGATGTCGGAGAGAACCATAATTGCGCATCAACACTTAAAACTTGAAGCCTTATCGTCAGGAATTCGAATACCTATATATCTTGAATGACATATACCTAACTCCCATAACAAACGCTCGAGGATGAACGCGTCTTTACCGGCTTTGCCCATCAGCCTATTGGTGGCCTTTCATAATGAAGAAACTTGTGGCTCGCGAGAGGCTCGGACTGAGTTAAACTGAAAGGATGGATTTTTACAGATTCGCTTCAGGACTGTCGGAAGAAGGAACACTTTGGCGGCCACTGCGTAAGACCAGTTCTAGAAGATCGTTTCCCGTCATTCGTAAGTTTGTCTAGAAGCCGTAACTTTGCTGTTTGATTATACTGCTACTCACGAGAATCCAATAACAACCTACAGAGTATGATAGCGCCAATCTGGCTCAGTACTCTGATATTACCGGATTCATCGGAACTTAGGTGTGCATGACGTAGACCTACGGGCTACAGTGCGGCGCGTTGAATTCGTGGGGTTGATGTGAAAAGCAACGGTTGCATAGAGTGGAGTCTGAAAGTGACTCAGTAGGAGGATCGGGAAGACTATATTTATAGAGTTATTTGATTATGTAGAGACACGGTCCGAACAGGGTCAGAATCTAACAGCTCATAGTATAACAATGAATGATCTGTCGTGATCTGCATGTATCATGTCTAGACCATAAACGACGTTTTACAGCAAGCAGGGTTCAAATAGCTGAAACAAACTCGGAGTGTTGTTGCATAATAATGCTTGGTTTAAGACCCGAGAAACAACAGCCACAAACAACTCAACCACATCGGGAAAGTTTGCAACAACGGCTGCCCCTCGTCAACGTCAAGACTCCTCCAAGGCCCTGCTCAAAACTCGCCATGTAAGTGGCCGAATCTGTGCTTTATGCTGTACAGAGTCTATTTGAAGTTTGTTTGTGAAATTTGGATGGTGGCAAGGGGTTGGATGGACTCCGGAAGTTTTGGATGACGAGGACTTGTTACTGACTTGTTCGTGTTCTTCAGCCGGACACAAGTGCATATTTGCTGCAGTACGTGTTCGCATTCGTTTTCATCTTGATTTCTTATTCTTTATTTGCTCATATTGCTGCAGCTTCCGACCCAAGAAACCGTACCACCCAGCATGATTATTCCTAAACAGAATAGGCGTACCATCTACGAAAACCTTTTCAAGGGTGCGTTTGGCTTCGTCAAGGAGGGAGAAGATCTCATTGACGACTGGCTTAGAGGGCGTTCTGGTAGCTAAAAAAGATTATAATGCCCCCAAGCACGAGGAGCTTGACGTTCCCAATCTTCACGTCATCAAGGCCTTGCAGAGCCTGACCTCGAAGGGCCTCGTTAAGACTCAATTCTCTTGGCAATGGTATTATTATGTCTTGACCCCCGAGGGTGTCGAGTACCTTCGTGAATGGTGCGCAGAATATAGTCAGGTCTTTGGTCGCATTCCTCACTTGCTTCCTCATGATCGTAATAGGCTTCACCTCCCTAACGAGATTGTGCCCGCTACACACAAAAAGGCTGCTCGTCCTCCCCGTCCCGCTGCCGTCCGTCCTGGAGGAGGAGAGGGTGCCTACCGTGCTCCACGTGGAGATCGTGAGGAATACCGCAAGAAGGAAGGCGGTGCTCCTGGCGAGTTTAGGCCGCAATTTGCTGGCGTCGGAAGGGGTGCTCCTAGGGAGTAGAGGCATTCTGGTGGAATTGTACGCGTTTTATATCATTTATGATGGCCCGAAATGTTTTACGAGCATGCACCATCAATTCCTAACATGTCTCTTTATGTTTAGTGCCTCCTACAAATCCTCAGTGCCCACATGCCGTGCCTTGCTATCGACTTGAATGTATTCCGTAAGGTTCGGAGAGAAGACGAACCTTCCTACTGAGTTATGGTCGTCCGTGTTACGTAGTGATCCCTTGTGTCTTGGGTCAGTTGCAGAAATTGAGCTGGCAGTTCTTGGTCATAAAGGGTTGGCGCAGGACACTAGTATGACCAGAACAGTGCCTTACATCTTCGACTTATACGACCTTCAACTTTTGCTTGTGATATTTCATTTAACTCATCTTTCGATCTCCATATCCTTGCACTGGATCTTTGGAATTTATCACAGCTTCTCAACCCAAGTCCGTTCTCCGTTAATGGCCCTTCACTTAGGGGTGTGTCTTGTGAACACCTTAAGTTGACGTTATACGTCTTTCAATACTTTCGGAGTGTTCAGGTTCTAAGCGCCACTGTGCGCATTTTGGGGGGTGCTCTTGGCTGAAATTCCCTCCCACAATGCACTCTGCAATCTCGGGTATTTCTCCATGTCTTTTCCAGGATAACCCTTGACCTTTTCCTCAAGACCAAACAACGGCACTTCGCAGATCTTCATTTGTCACCTCTCCGACACTTTAAAAACCTTGTCAACCTTGATTATGGCCCAGACTTGGTCCTCGTCCTTGACGAGGTCATAATTCCTGACGAAGATGATTGGGGAACAGATCTCGCTCCAGATATCCAGGCCTTGCAACTAGCACTACATACATACGTCACAATCATTGTCACTTCAAGTGATTCATCTAGTGTATACCGTATTTTCACGCCTGCAATCTCCCAGATGATGCCTGATAAGCATTCACTACTACTCAACACGATTCAACCGATTAATGTTCGACCAGACGATACTCAAAGGCGGTGTAAGATACAGATAGTGACGCGGTGCCCATGGGCGCTGGGCATCTTGATACGTACCTGGGCTTACGTTCGAGCTTTGGCAAGTTGGCCTTAGAGCCCCGTGCCACTGTAATCTCATCCGAAAAAAAAAACCCATGCGCCAAAGGCATTATTATCGCAAAAAAATGACCAAGCATGTCAACGGCGTGAGGCGATGCAGTATTGGTTACACCTTCCATAGATTGAGAGAAATGCCTTGACCTTGATGCTGGATGTGATTGAGGGTGGTATGTAAAGCTAATTGTTTGAAACTCTAGAAAGGAATTACACCTGTCACAGCAACTATAAGTATAAACGAACGACCCGACCTTGGAATGAGATTTTCAATACCTGCAATGTTGCACAGGGCGCGGCGCGAGAGGCTCTTATGTAGTACCCATATGGAAAACCAAATAATGCTACCGCAAGGAATAGCTTATCGGGGTGCCGTTGAATGCGGACTCCGAGTCGGGAGTGTGTATTGGTGGCAAAGTTCTCCGACACGCAGGCGCTGAAATCTTATCCTCAAGCCGTTTTGTTGATGTGACACTTCTGTCGAAGATAATTATACTTTTACGACTAGAGGCATCTGGGATCGGAACGTTACCTCATGTTTAGAGTTATGTCAAGACTTGTGCTCCTAGCAAGTCAAATCCGCATTGAATTGGAATCGGCCCCTCCTCTCGACGTAAGCCCGCTCTTTCGTGGTAACCTGCATGATATTCATACGCGAACAGCATGCCATTGGCGCGGATAGCACCCGTCAGAATTGGGATCTTGCACCACACAAGAAATCCCAAGTCTCCTGCATTCAAAGTCATATTTGATGGATTCTGAAATATTCCGCCCCATCTATAATGTCATTAAATGATTTCAAGATGTGTAAGAATCTTCTGTACCGTTGTGTTCAAGTCAGCATCCACATAACATTGAAAGACAGCGTTCTACAGAATAATACTATGAGCTAGTAGGTCTTCCGCATCCTAGGTGTTAGGTTTCGGAATTCCTTCTACTTAAGGGCTTTCAAGGTATTACAATTCATTGTTGAATTTTTCATAAAGAAATCAATGGAACAAGTCCAATAAAGTAATCAGCAATCCCATTTCTTCCATAGCCCCAAGATCAAAACTTTGACATTGTGTTGTAACCCGAAAACACCTCTCACCTATTTGCCGTTCTTCGAACTTGCCTCACGATCTTGAAGACCTATCTTAACTCGATCGGTGCGCCTTGCTCCGATATGTACAGTATAACGGCTGAGATAAAACGGTTCCGACCCCGTTGTTGAAGGTTGAGCTCTTGTGCTTTCAACCGTCCTCCGGATGACACAGCGTCTCGACGGACAGCTAAGTGAAACTCTCGTGGGAAAGAAATATAGTATGCTGAAGTCTAGACAATTGTAGTGCCATTGAGCCAACTACAGACGCCACTCTATGACGATGGTCCAGCTGCGCACAGCATGAGTACGTCAGGTCATGCGATACTATAAGCAACATATCTTACCTTTTTGTTTGCCTTTATTTGAGGTGGGCATTCTTTCGTAGGCATTATGATCCTCGTCTTTCTCTAGTTCACAAACTGTCTCTGATTGACTTGACCGTACTTGAGGCTCAGCCCCGTTAGATTCTTTGCTATGTTGAATATGGTTATGATCATGGTCGTGGTTGTGTTCGTGGTCATGTATACATCGTCGACGTCTACGGATGTTCAACGAGGAGTCTGAATCCGAATCCGAATCCGAATCTTCCTCGCTCGATGACTCGTCGAACCTGCGCGGTTTGTGGTATATACAACAGACTTTTTTCAAAAAACAAGGATCAGTTGACAGAAACGAGTATCATATCACACTTGAGAATATTACTTTTAGACGACTTTCGTCCACATCCTTCATTGTCTACAACATCATCCTTCCACACAACCCGTTGCCGGCTTCGGGGTCCTGCTCTTAGACGAAGTGTACCTATCAAATTGGGATGGCTCGAAGAGCCCTCTGAGTATGGCACGGGATTTGTTATTACATGTGTTCGGGAGCCATCGCTGGGAGCAGATGTTATCGGCGTACTAGTCATTGTGGAGGGGTAACTCGGAAACAATCTATGTTTCATCCTCAGCAAGCGTATCGCGTGACTGAATATAACCGTCACGTGTTGTCTATCTGACACGTACTGGTGTTCACGCGTTTCTATGTCAGATATTCCCATAAACAACTATCTGACAGTATGTAACTCGATATGCCATATACAGCCCTATCATCTCACTCCTCGAGCCCCTTGAACATAAACGTGAATGCCTTGATATGAAATCATCTTCCAGACAGCGTTCGGCGGTAAATCTGTTCGACCCGCGAAAACCACCACCAAATATAGCGGCGTGGTCCATTTGTGGTATGTAGCCTCCACTAAGTACGGCAGCCGTCTTGAATGCTTATGATATACTCGGTGTTAGGTATGAAAGCACTTTGTAGCATATATGAAATCTTACAAAAAATGGCTGGAACACGTAAAGATAACCATCTAACAATACAAGTATAATAACGTTACACAGCAAGTTACAGAGCAATATGTGAGTGACAGTATGCGATGAGAGGGTAAGATGCGAAGACAGCAGAAGACGATAAACATAGATGAAATGTAAATGCAGCATAGCTATGACGAAAGCTAACAGAAAAGAGAAGCGAGATGGGTAAAAATGTGATGCGGGAGTCGAAGCAATGTCAGAGGTGTGATGAGATGGAGTCTAAAATGACGAAAAATAGAGAGAGGGACAACCAGGGCTTATCCGTAGTAGATGCTGGAGAGCCATCTGTCAGTCGACCATTGAAAGGGAACGTTTTGGATACAGACTCACCCTCGAGGTGTAGTGGATATAGGTTGGAAATCAGTCCTGCCTGACTCGACAAAGTGATGGAGCACCTCTTCCCAATCGTCTCGAGTGTCCCAGGAAATCCTGCTTGGAGGGTCGACCTCCACGGGCATAACCTGAGAGATAGCACCACACTGGATGATGATCACAAGAGTCCCGATACCCCCGCTGCGACGGCATCGCTCCTCCCGCCGTTGGATGTCAGAGATCACTAGAGGGTCCCGCACGTATGCGCGGGAAACGACGTGAGTCCCAGCAACGGAAAATCTGGAATGAAAGTAAGATATGTTTGCCCAAATTAGGAAGTGTTCATGAAACTCACCGACGATGCGACTCAGGATAGCGGTTGTGGTGAGTAAGCTCAATGAGCAATGCGTTTTGACGGATGTTCGCAGGAGTCCGTCTGAGTTTGAGTGCCTGGAAGCCAGCCCATCCCAGTAGTGCAGTGTGAGCAGAGGCAAATTTTCGTAGGCATTTTTGGAGTTCGCCGTCGCTGTACCCAGCAGAAGAAGATTGTTTTATGTTGGAGATTTGTCCTGCAGTGTGTTGGCATATTGTTTTGTGCGAGGGCCAATGCATCCTTTGGCAATCCTGCGACTAGAAAAGAGAGTCAGAAATAATGATTGCATAACACAATGAGTAACATACGCAATACTGAGTTGTCATCTGAAAGAGTAATTGAGGCTCACGTCAGAAGCGCAACAAAGAACATAAGAAATCGAGACGCACGCAACCACCACAGAGTCTGAACTTGACTGAGGGAGTCTCTGCTGCACCACATTGGTCGCAGATGCGATAGCCCCTTGGTCTCTGCATTGTCATAGGAGGGGTGTAGTAGTTGGCAGCAGCTGGTTGCGCGTAATAGGTCGCCATTGGTACACGAGAAGTAAATGTACAACGGTAGAGACGTGGTTTCCTCGCTTCATTGCTAGAGGTTATATAGGAATGGAGGCGGTACGCGTGTGATCTGGATTCGAACAAAAAGATACCGGAAACATCCCGGGGCTTTTGTTCTGTACCTTCTGTACAAAGCTTTTTTGTTATTGGATCGGCAGTATCAGGTCGTGTTTGCTGTGAAGACAATACAGGCACAGCGGAACGCAAAGGTAATCTTGTCACGAGGGATCTCAAACAAAAAGACAGCGCTTATCCGAATTCGGCTTCAATACAATAGACCTCAACGTCTTTCTACACAAAAGAAATCCTATATCAAATTTGTGATTAGATCTTCGTCGACACTCGTGCCTGTGGGCGATTTTCGAGGACGACGAGTCTTATTGCAACTAACAAAGCGGTGCAGCCATGAAATTGCATGTTTAGGTTGGGATAATTCCGACCCAAACTACCGACTGTAGAAAGTCTCCTGAATCATGTTTATCGTGTTGCTTGCTTCATGTTTTGACAGCTATCAGTGATAAGTAATCGTTCCAACCCTTTCAATTTGTCAGAACACCGATTACTTATCTTTAATTTCATCGCAAATCTCCCTTGACTCTTCACACCATCACAATTTCAATCTCGGGCGATCAGACCACCTTTCAATGTCTCCTAAAGGCTGATTTACACATTCGGCTTCGTGCAAGTAGATAATACCAGTGACGAGGGTCACACAGCTCTTTAGCTCTCAGATCTTCCGCTTGTTCAAAATACAACTTTACACTCAATCTCCCAAAAGAAGCCACACAAGCGTCTAATCTATGATAAATCTAAACCTCGTGCAGTGCCCCGTGCTTCCCACCGCCATGCTCCTTTTCAGCGATTCGACTCACATCATTGTGAGGGTTGTGGTTGCGAACAACCGACTCGGATCTTTATTGATACTTCGACCTACTAGGCATACCTAAATTTGAGCCCATTGCAGTGGTCTTCCTTGCCATATCAACATGATGTACATTGCAAACATCGTGCGATGCAGTCCTCATTTTATACCATCTGTCTACACGGTTTACGTCAAAGATACGACGTCTGTGGGTGCAGATGTGTAGCAAAGGGTTCACATGGTGACAAAAACGTCTAACCTCGCATTTTCAGCCCTGGACGGCCAATATTTGATGCCGGATGGTCATCTGTCTTCACCTGGCTCCGCTATACACGAACGGGGTAGTCGTGACTACTCCGAGGATCTTGCTGTTCTCGTCCAGAAATTGGTAACTTGTACTCACACGAAAGGCGGTACCTTATTGACTACTGCACGCATTGGCTTGTTAATCCGCACTAAGCCCCAATAGCTTTTCTTAGAGGGTCCGCATTGCCTCGCTGACGTGATCTTTGTTTTCTCAACCAATCATGGACTACATACTAGTAGCTCCATCGCTGTGAATTTTCACCAGGCTAAAGAAGGTTGAGTAACGGCTTCTGTATCGTGTGGTGTAGGCACTTTTAATATCCAGATCAATGCCTATGATATTCCACACACATAGAATTCGGACCGATAGATGCATCTTCTGGCCAGTCAAAGCTTATATGATCAACAGATTCCCAGTCAGCTTTTGGTGGGTGCGAATTGCCTGCCTACATCGGTGTGTGTTTGGGTATAGCTCGCTCAAATTGCGAACATTTGCACGATCACGCGCCTCATCGACCATTTGGCCATGTCATGATAGTTTTTGCTTCTGATCATATGTAAAATTGGTCACCGGCTACTTCGATCTCTTATGACTTAGAGTTCAGGCGTTCAGGTTGATGCGAGATGGAGGACGTCAACCACCGCGGTTGTGTCAGCTCCGTCACACAAGGTTTTGCCTTCGGAGCCAGTATTATACCATATTTGGACCCTTGAAAGGACTATGAATAGAGAGTGTTGTTTCCGTTTGTTTCCGTCCAGCCTCTGTTTCTTACAGGGTAACTCCCTTGTTACCGTCATACTTAGTGAACCATACGTTCCTCTTTTTCTTACCATAGCAAAATGGCGGATGATGTCAATGACATCGAGCTGATCATCGTATGCCTTGAGGCATGATCCAAATCACCCTTGCGCCACGAAAGATGTTAATACAAGGTGAGGATGCTCTGAAATTAGAAGGACTAGATGCTTGGAGATTCGGCCTGACCTAGTCATTTCGACAGGAGCGAGTGCTCGGGCCCATACAAGCGGTTGACAAAAATCTCTTTCGTTAGGTCAGTTAAAGGTTGTCATATTTGTAGGTGTGGACCTTTTGTCACCATCATCAAATTTGATAAATGCGTGTATCACAGTGGAAAAAATGTAGATTTATTAAGTAATACTGTATATTGTACACAAAATGTTTAGGACTTCCTCCTCCGCGAGACCTGACATGAAAAATGTATTCAATAGATCGCTGTATTGCGCTCGTGAGTCTAGACTCAGGTCATCGACCATGGAATGTATGAGTACAAAGCGGGATGAATCTCAGGTACGACAATTTCCCCGCAAAGTTATGCCGAGATTCAGAAACACATAGATAGAGAATACTCGGGTAGATGTCGCACAAACCGCGATTGCTTACCAATACTCACTGCTCTCCAAGCTCCTGCTACTCTCACTGTCCACTTTGCACGCTTTTTTTCTTTTACGTGAGAACTTGAAATGACACGGGTCTCATCATTACACTTGAAGATCGAACCAAGTATATAAGTAGCGGATCATCATGACGAAGTAGGCCTGTGATGATCTACTTGAAAGAAGCCCGCGGGAGACGAGATACCCGAGAAAATTAGAAAGTGACCGCGTAGTCGCGTAAATCAACGTAAACCAAAGATTAAAAGTAGGAAAGGGGCGGGATCCGGAGATGAAACGCACAGGTTTGTCATAGGGAGCATTTATGCTGAAGTATCCCGTAAGTATGACAGTGGCAGGCAGAGCCTGGGCTACGTAAAGATAGTTCAGAAGGCCACAGTAAACGAGCACTTTAGCATGCATCGTTCGATTAGATCACAACCGACTCGGATTTTCTGACAATGCGTGCTATGCTAGATGGGGTAGCCAAGTAGGATAGTTGCTCAGGCGATCAGTTCCCGCGATGTCTGTAGAACCCAAGTAGCCTATGATTTTTTGTCAGGTGCGATTCTACCGTCATTGAATCTGTTCGGCACTTACGAGATTCGTAGAGTTCTCAGAACTTTTTCTAGGGGGTATGTAACTGCACATGAATGTAAGACATTATTTATTCTGATTTCATTATCCGTTCCACTGCCGGCACAGTTTCTCGACAATTTGTGGCCCCTAGGCACTCGAAATATGTGGAAAGTGCATTTTTACTGCCTTTTCAGTGTTTTTGTGCTGATCAATCTTTTACGAAGTACATACGGCCTGCCCCTAGTAGCCATGGAGGGAATTTGGATGTCTGCTCGATGGATCCCGCCACCGCCAGAGTAGTACTGATCTTGTGCCTCGCTTCATACCTAAAATGTTTTGGTTCGGGCGGAAACACTTCCAAAGCAAGTGAATCAGATCCCTTTCTGTTTATGTGTGCTACAAGGGTCCCTAACGCGGTTGTAAAACGTTGTTCTCTAGCCTACAATCATCAGGAGTTCATCGCCACACTGGGCATACACATGGATGACAGACTCTATATCCATGACTTCTCGTCATCTACGTAGTTTATTCGACGCCTCCTTACCCGATAACGACACCTCCGAAATCAAATACATGTTTTGCATCGCGATCGCCACCGAGCCTTCGGTGCCATAGCCATTGATACCACGGATAAGACCCGACGATACGGGCTATAAAGTCAAGGGGGTTCACAGTGACCATCATATGGAACATGGAGGTCACCCATTCAACTAGGACAAATGCCCTCGAAGCGCCATTGACTTTTAAACAACTTGAAATCTTCGATGTCCATCCGGAGACTGGTTTCATGCCGCCCGACGCACCTATGGTCCGTCTCCCGGCTTCTTGGGAACCATGGGAGAAAGTTTTGGATGCTGCGGTTGGAACAAGGCTTCAGCTAGGAGACAAACTAGGGATCACCGAGATGGAGAAGACTGCGTCAGAGTCATGGCGAGCGAATGTTCGTCGGGTACGGCACATTCCAGTACGGATTTCAAATGAGCATAGAATGACATTTTTAAGCTGTAGATGCCTCTATTGTCGAGCACGGAACTTCAATCGTCGCGCATACTCCTTCGTCGAGCGCATCTTGTTTTGACGTATATCATGCATTTTTACATCCATTCCCTACCCACAGATGCCCCAGTAATCATCCCTCGGCCACTCGCGCTTCCTGTGCTTCGTGTCTCGGCGAGCCTTGACATGCCACCACTCCTTACCTTCTCTGACACAGTGTTGTATAATTGGACGCACAGACATCTGTCGACCAGTGGTCCTGGGATCGACAATCTTCGTACAAGAACGATGTTCTCGGGTCTCATTGATGAGGAAGAATTCTACCTTTGCTCCGCACGCATCGAGCTTCGCGGCGGAGAAACCCTTGAACTCGTGCGCGCGACGATAGAGGAGATATTCCATGGAGGCAAGAAAGCGGTGTGCCGCATCACAGGATACTTGCAGATCATGACTAGAATCATCAAAGAGCTTAAAGCGCTATTGATGGATGTGCGCAGGGAGTGTCGTCCAGAGCAGTATTACAGCGAGGTACGACCGTGGTTCCATGGTGAAGATTCAAATACAGATGGGAGAAAATGGGTTTTCGAAGGCATAGAGGATGATCCGTCACTGAAGACACCTACGGAACTTTCGGGTCCAAGTGCAGCCCGGAGCTCACTGATCCATGTTCTGGATATGTTTCTGGGCATCGATCACCAGTCGTCATCTCCAGGAAAGCAATCATTTATGACCCGCATGCAAAGGTACATGCCTCGGAACCATCGGCTTTTCCTAGATTACCTTACTTCAAACCCGCGACCACTACGCATATTTGCGATTTTATCTGGAGACGATCGCCTCCACGAAGCATACAATTCAGCTGTGCTCGCGCTGAAGGAATTCCGAGATGCGCACTTGATAATTGCGACTCTGTATATTTTGGGTCCCGCGAGAAAAGTGGCTACGTCGGTTAAGACAACGAACCAGAAAGTCGAGCAGTCATTGTTGGGAACTGGAGGAACAGATCTAGTCAAGTTTCTCAAGGACACTAGAGCTCGTACATCTGCAACGATGATACCCTGACATAGAGATATATGTGTATGCTGATTCCGATTGTTATGTGTACTCTGCTCGTACAACAGGAAATTTTGTTAAAGTCATCTAAGGCGAAAAAGTCATCTCAACCCAAGCCGAGTCAGAAGAATGTTACTGTTTATGGAGTCAAGAACAATAGGGTTCCTTAGACGATGAAACAACTAAAAAAAGTTCTCGCGATAGTTATACGGGAAATTGGTGAAGCCTCTGGAGAAGTGCCGTTCATAGGCCCCCGAGTCTTTTTGGTCTCCTCGGTATGTCACTTAGTTGGGATGTCTTCCGGCATTTTAGACACAGAGGGAGAGTTTCGTGGTCTTGTGGGCGTCCTCCAGGCGCTTTATATTCTCTCGTTTTCACGTCGTCCAGGTTTACGCGTACGTCTCATTCCAGGCTGACGGGCATTTTTCCGAGCATCCTTTGCGACTGAGAGCGGCGAACTGTGTTCCGCTGGGGTAGAAGGCCCATCTGGCGCAGGAACGGGTTTCTCGATCCCTTTCATAATCTTTAGCACTGCAATGGAAAACTCTGAGAGCGAGTCAAAGTTATCACAAAGGGGCTTGTAGGTTTCTGTGGAATTGAATCTTCATGAAAATATGTCTTGATAGAGTACAGGGTGTCCGAAACGAGTTCTACAGACTTCCGCGGTGGCAGTAAATCAGCACTGTTTTGTCAGATGGGCAAATTCTTTTTTGAAGCAGGGAGCATAGGGATCCAGATAATGTGAATGAGTAGGAGATTGGATGATCAGCGGGACGGGTGGAAGAAAAACTGTACATGGATAACAGAGTCAACTCGTCAGTTGATTTGATCTACATATTAGGAAATAACGAAAAGGGTCATCACCACTCAATATCCTTCATAAATGCCACTCGGATGTTCTTGAGCCATTCCTCTACTACTGTGTCCAGGCTTCTGGCAGGCTTGCTCCTGATTTGTTCGATACAAGCTTCAAAAAGTGCAGCTACTTGCGTTAAATCTGATGAAGATGCTAATACCATGTCAAGTGAGTTGTAGATTCCTGAAAAGAATTCGATTCCGACGGTGGATGTGGAAATAATTTGTTTTCAATCAGTAATGTAAGTTAGATGTGATCAACTACGAACTAGAACACTCTCAGCGGATAGTAACAGATGATAGTGGTTTGTGGGGAAGTTTGTCAAAAAGAATCCTTAAGGATACTTGATGTATGACTATTAATATGGCCTCCTTAGCGAATCTCTGAGTCTCATCGACCTTCTCGGTCCATCTATTTCATCAGAATGCTCTCCTGTCACGTTAGCTACTGATGCTGAGCTTCGAAGCCTTTTCGGCGTCCTCGCGTCACCAGGAGGTCCATTTCCAGGGTTTGTATCCCTCGCCCTCTTTACGTCCCGACTTGGTTTTGATGTACGTGTGGCACCGGGGGCAGACTTTTTTGCTGATGTGCGCCGGGCTTCGCGTTTTGTCCGAGAAGTTGAAGCATCAGGCTCAGGAACGGCAAGTGGCTCGACGCTTTGTGTGATCTTCAGCATCGCAGCAGAAAATTTTGGGAGGGAGTTAAAGCATCGTGTGGGGTACGTAACGGAGTTTTGAGGGGTTATCGGAAATCTTATTGAGATGCAATAGTTAGTCTCTGTAGTGAAAAAATCCACAGTGCGAACGGTGGCGTTGAAACCACACTCCTCCATGAGGTTTTGAAGCTCTGTTTTGAATGCGGGGATGTATGGATCCAGTTGGTGTGAATGACAAGTGGTATAGATATCCAAAGGGGTGGACGGATTGATAGCCCAGTACGGCAGAAGATGTGGATTGTTCACGTTCTGTGCAATCTCCAAAAAACTGAAGGGAAGTTGGCCATAGTTTTGTCATTTGACTACATCACTAATGTAATACACTCACTGTCTTTCAATGTTTCTCATGACACCCACCCGAGCAGCCTTGATAAATTCTTCCGCTGCTTTGTCAAAATTGTGCTCAGGCTGATTCCTGATTTGCGCAAGGCAAGCTTCAAAAAGCGCAGACACCTGTTTCAGATTGGGACGAGACATAGAGGGTAAGATTGAGTATTGAGATTTTACAACATCCGTGAGCAGTTTCAATCCAAGATGAGATTAGATTTAGATCAAGCTGTCTTTTTTTCTGGTGATATGTGTCTCGATGTGAAAACGGTTTGCCATGTGAAATTTGTATTCTACAACTCAAACCCCTTACTATCTGACTCCCTAAAACAGTAGATAAACATAGTATATTGAAAAAAAATCTATGCTTATTTTATAGAACATTGAATTTGTTGAAGTGTAGAAACTCCATAAGTGTGAAATCAGAGCAAGTTTCGTGATCTACCAGAGCTCGGTGAAATGGATTCCACAGGGTTATGCCAAATCTGAGTATGCCAAACCCTTGAGTATACTTATAGTGTCTTATATATATTTTTCCAAAGAATTAAAAAAGGCACAAAGCCTCAGAAAGTGGATATCTTTCTGTCTGACATATGAGAGTGTGGACAACCTAGGGATTATTGAAACTCTGGATATGTCAGGGCACAAGATCAGTTACTGCTCTCTTAACACAATAAAGATGGTTCACACTGCTTTTTGCCATAATTATGTTAGTCTGGCCACTGAGGAGCTCATACAAAAGGCTTGTACAGACTTGAAGAAAAGTGTTTTTAAAATGCAGCCCAGCACCATGAACTTCTTTATCTAAGTCTCTGGCATCATTACAAAGGGAAGACAGAGCACAAAAAAGGCACACAGGAAGCAACTGCTTCTCACTCCTGCACAAGAAAGAACTCTCATTAATTGGATCAAGTATCTTGGGGACTACAGATCATCCAGTCAGTAAAAAAACCCATTGTCCTGAGGTAGCATCACTGCTTCCACAGGATTGTTGATGGAAACAATGTCTAACTACAAAAGGGACCCTTGCTATATGCTCATCATATATTGTGTATATTTTAAACATGGTCTATAATCTTTTATATTGTTTTGATTACTGATACATTTATTCTTATTGATAAAACTCCACTCATGTCTCATAAGTACATCTGTATTTAAATTCCTTTGCAACCTAAGTTCAGATCATCCTTTTGCTTTTATACTTACTTTATCATTCACTTGGCTATAACTAAGTAGTCCTTTTGCTTCAAACTTCAGCTATACTTATTCTACATTCAATATATCTATTATGCTGTGTCAGATTATGAGCCCTGAGGAACACAAATCAACTTCTGAGACTTTACAGTTCTCAAAGTTTAATGGCATGAACTACCATGTGTGGTTGGACAACATGTAGTCTGCCTTGTTGGCCAAATCCCTTTTGAGAGTTGTTTCTGGACATGAAAAATGTTCTCTTAAACCTCCCAATGATTAACCTGGTTGCCTAACCACCTCATGCCCTACCTTCAAAAGCCCTTCTGTGGTCATACTGAAGGAAGGTCAGGAATTCTACAATGTCATGCAGTCAAAGGGATACATTGCCTGGGAACAAGCAGTCAACAAGCATGAATGATGGTTGAACAAAAATGATGCTGTCATTGGGTCAATTTAAAATGCTGTCAAATATACACAGTGTGAATCAATTATTGGTTTTAAAAGTTTGAAGGATTGATGGGACCACCTTCACAAAAGCTTCATGGATCAGTAAGGTGGAATCAATATCCACTATTATTATCAGCAGCTGTACACAAAAAAATGGGATAGGCACTCATCCATTTTGGACTATATTGGTTTCTACCTTAATATTTGTCAATAATTTGTTGAAAGCAATTATACAATTATCAATGCTATTTTTCTTTTGTTGCCTCAAATTTCTACTTGGGAGATAGTTAAGCAAAATTTACTTCATCATGACAGAATTCTCACTTTGGATAATATAGTAACTGAACCAATGCTCATCTATGAGCAGAACATGCTGAAAGACAATTCATCTTTGAAAACTCTAGCTTTCACTGCTAGAGACAGTTCTACATCCAGTGGGAGCAATAAATGTGATTTTAAAAACTTGAGAAAATTAAAATCAAAGTTTTAGAGAGAGCCTAGATCTGAAGACATTTACCACAACTGTGCAGAAAAGGGTCTTTGGAGTCCTAAATGCTATACTAGATGTCAAGAAAACCTGTATTATAAGTATCAGAAAATGTGTATACCAAATGTCAAAACCTATAAAAAATGTAGACACCAATTATATAGTTTTTGTAAGTATTTTAAAGAGACAATAGAAATGGAAGATGAAAATAGTCACATGTCTCTTTCTAGAATGTGTTAAAAAAAGTGAAGTTTGAATGTTGCTAAGTTGATGTTACTAACAATTATCACTAAAGCTAAAGTCTTAACTATGTCTTTCAGAATAATAAGTGAGTTTTATTGAGACAAGACCTTTTATACTACAACTTAATAATTTGTTCTAAGTTTAATTTTTTGCCTAAGGCTTTTCTCTACTTCTCTTCTCTACTTCACATACTGGCCTCCTCTTTTATAGCCTGTTCATTGACATAAGGAGTTGGATGCCTTCTGATTGCATGATCTTTTAAAAATGGTACTCTAATTAAGTAACAATTTTGTATAAGTGCACTTTTAACCTCTCTATATATAGCTATCCATCAACATTTTGAGCTCTTTTTGAAACTTAGGTTGAGATAATTTCAAAAGGTTGAATTTTTTCAGTTATCAACATGAGTTTATGGCATAGATCTATTGCCTAGGAGCAGCCTCAATCAAGTCTGAGTTTTTAACTAATTGTTGATATCTGTAGATAAGAAAACAAGTTGTTGTAGGGGCTATTTGCAGAATTGACCCTGACCTCCACTATAATATTGATTTGAACCTTCTTCTGCAAGTTTGATCAAAGTATTATTGACTTTGGATAATATAAATGTAATTATAGAAGAGGGCTAAAACTTTATGGAGCTATGAGGATATATCCTCTTTAGATAACATTGCAGCTAGTATAGTGCCATATCTTAAGCAGCAATGAACCATGTGCCACATTCATCTCGAAGTCTGATCTATGGTATTGTACTTCTTTACTTCTACCGATCTCATATAGATATTGTCTCATTTTTTTTGACAATATGGCAAGATGGCCGAGCGGTTAAGGCGTGTGACTCAAGCGTAGCTTACCTGCCTTCGCGGGTTCTCATCATCGTATGATGGCGTGGGTTCAAGTCCCACTCTTGTCATGTTTTTATTTTACTTTTCCAATTAGAAAAATAACACAACCTTTGCCATGAGTAAATTGAAACGCAAGGTGATTTTTTCTTGTCATATTTTTGAATTAGAAAAATAACAAAACCTTTGCCATGAGTAAATTGAAATGCAAAGTAATTTTTTCTCCCCATGACTGCCTATTGACTTTACGCCCACACAAAAAATTCGAGTCCTCCTTCCTGTCCTGAGTCATCAGTCATCACAGTCATCACACTACTGTTCAACCCGTTCAAGTAAGAGTTTCAAACCCTTTTGGATGCGCCCCCTGCGTCCGAAAATCTCTCGTCATCATTTAAATCCTGTCGCCTCTCCTTTGAACTATTTTGGCTTCGGTCAGACGTACCTATCAATGGCTTCTTATACCTTCTTTTACTTCCATCAGGGGATCAGCAAACTTGAGGCAGCGCTTTGGGAAAACAAACGAGAACATAAAATCGTGATATAGCCATTTGACAAGGATCCAGATCTACTGACGGAATCTCCGGTTTCCTGAAATAAAAACCACATGGCTTGCACAAGACTGAGGAATCAATTCTTGAAAGCTGGAATTGTAGGGGGTAGTAGCGCTGAGAGGTTAGAAGGTAATCGAGCCATCAATACCGAAAAGTATCCACTGTCCAAGGGCCCGGATTGTCAGCAATTTGCGGGGTCAGAGAAACCCCTACGTATCGATGTTTCAAAATTGACAAAGGACTTGAAAATGAAGAGTGCTCGTCTCCTTTCAAATTTCTATCTTTGATTTTTCGAGACACTCCGACAGTCAATGCAAGTAGATATCAAAGACAAAAGAGAGCACTATCAGGTTTTCCAAAGCGCGCAGGGAGATCAAAAAATCCCTTGAAAGCGCGTAAAACAAGATCCTGTATGGATATGAAACTAGACAACCTTCCCTCATAACTTGTTTGGCACCTATCGTGAATGTCCCTTGAGAGTGAAGCAGGTGATAGATATATATGCACTTTGAGTGAATTCTGAGCCTAAGGAATGGGACTTCAATGTTGTGGATATAGGTTGTACTGTTAATACTCAGCAACTCTAGTCTCGGGAACTGTTCGGGTGAGGGTTGTGACCGGAGACAATAGATCGATGACCAGGAGGTTACCTAGCAAGACCGACACACTCACCCCTTGATAAAGATAGTAGATGAGATGTAACGCTTCGACCTCCGCACCGTGTACTTGAGTGTTACTTTAAGGATGATAATTTCTGAGGTCGGTCAAGTATCACGTGATAAAGTACGTAATCGTCGGATTTCAAAGTTGACCAGAAGGCTAGCGACTTTATTTACTCTGAGTAACTCAAAATTTCATATTCCTCAGTCCTACCACGCCTCGTTCTATGCTTATATAGAGCATATAACTCGGACATAACATCGAAGATTCGAATCGCACGGAGGCTGGCACGTCCGTCATGAGTTGGCTTGGTAGGAACAGCTTGCGAGGGATGGTCTTGCGCCATACTTGCAGGCGTTCTACGTTCGCAATCACGTCTGCCATCGATCTTGTTAATCGAAGGGCCTTGAGCAGCTCGAAAATGGTAGCCTTTACGCGTGCATCACAATCGTTGTATTCACCGCGCTGGGTAAACCCAAAAAATGCCCAGGAGAACAAGCCTGAAGAAGAAACGGAATCTGAAGAGGAGAAGAGGGAAGAGGAGATTGAGGACGATAAACAGTCTGAGTCTGCGCCGTCCTCACAGGATTCATCTTCTGGCTCGGAAGCACCCTCTACGCCAGCCGATTCGGCTGAATCTCCTCCTTCCGCCCCTCCACCTTCGAGGCCTTCCTCAGGTTTAATAGCCAAGCAATCTGTCCCTGAAGTCTATCCGCAGGTTTTGGCACTTCCTATCGCACGACGGCCCCTCTTTCCTGGTTTCTATAAGGCTGTAGTAATTAGAAACCCCCACGTCGTTGCGGCGATCAAGGAAATGATGAAACGCGGTCAACCTTACCTCGGCGCATTCCTGCTCAAAGATGAGAATGCAGATAGTGACGTTATCACAGATATCAATTCCGTTCATCCTGTCGGGGTCCTTGCGCAAATCACTAGCGTGTTCGCACCACATAGCAGCAGCAAAGACGGCGAAGAAAAGGAAGAAGGTTTGACTGCAGTATTATATCCACATCGGCGAATCAAGATCACAGATCTTGTAAAGGCGGCAGGGGTGGGGATGACTGAAAACGGTCAACCTCATCCTGTAGAGCCACCATCAACTGAAGGTGAGTACTAGATACCAAACTACGAGCAGTCGCTTACTCATTCTTTTCAGCCAACGTACAGACTAACTTTCTTTTTGAGCACGCCGTATCGATTGTACACGTTGAGAATCTCGTAACTCAGCCCTATAATAAAGATGACCAGTACATCCGAGCATTCATGTCGGAAATCGTCTCCGTGTTCAAGGATATCGCACAGCTCAATCCGCTCTTTCGGGACCAAATCACAAATTTTTCCATCAACCAAATCGCCTCGAATGTTTTTGACGAGCCCGACAAACTTGCAGACTTTGCCGCGGCCGTATCCAGTGGCGAAGTCAGGGAGTTGCAGGACGTTCTGGAAAGTCTCATAGTTGAGGACCGTCTCCGCAAGGCGCTGCTGGTGTTGAAGAAGGAGCTCATCAATGCGCAGTTGCAGTCGAAGCTTTCGAGGGATGTGGACAGCAAGATTGCCAAACGCCAACGCGAGTATTATCTTATGGAACAGCTCAAGGGCATAAAGAAGGAGCTTGGGATGGAAAGTGACGGCAAGGATAAGCTGATCGAGAAGTTCAAGGAACGAGCTGCTTCCCTAAAGATGCCTGACATAGTCAAAAAGGTGTTTGAGGAGGAAATCAGCAAGCTCGCATCTCTCGAGCCTGCGGCTAGTGAGGCCAGCGTCACAAGAAACTATCTTGAGTGGATCACACAGGTCCGCTTGCTTTTTACCTTCACAACTTTTGATGCTGACATTCCTACCTAGATTCCGTGGGGCACACATACACCAGAAAATTTCTCCCTTCCTCATGCACAAGGTATCCTCGACGCTGACCATTATGGCCTCACCGATGTCAAATCGCGCATCCTCGAGTTCCTCGCCGTCGGCAAGCTGCGTGGCTCTGTGCAGGGCAAGATCATTTGTCTCGTTGGGCCGCCCGGTGTTGGCAAAACTAGTATAGGCAAGTCTATCGCAGGCGCACTTGGACGGCGGTTCTTCCGGTTCTCTGTGGGTGGATTGACCGACGTCGCGGAGATAAAGGGCCATAGGAGGACTTACGTTGGGTACGCGCATGCTGAAATTTTGTGCTAATGATTCTTTTCTTCTAACATGGGTCTCGTGTCCAGTGCACTTCCCGGCAAGATCATCCAGGCGCTTAAGCGTGTTGGAACGGAAAACCCGCTTGTACTTATTGATGAGGTCGACAAGATCGGTCGTGGAATTAACGGTGATCCTGCTAGCGCCCTTCTGGAGATGCTGGATCCAGAGCAAAACAGCAGTTTCTTGGACCATTAGTATGATCCCCTCGCCTTGGTGAACTTCTAGAGACTAACGATTCCCATCTCAGTATGGACGTTCCTGTTGATCTTTCTCGTGTCCTTTTCGTTTGTACAGGTGCGACTCATCCCATCCTATTCCAAACATCAATTATCTCATAACTTTGAACAGCTAACAACCTCGAGACTATTCCCGCACCCCTCCTGGACCGTATGGAAGTTCTTGAAGTCAGTGGATATGTATCAGAAGAGAAAGCTGTAATTGCGGAGCGTTACCTCGCCCCTCAAGCGCGCGAGGCGTCTGGACTTGGTACAGCTGACGTTATTCTTGACCGGGATGCTGTCGATGTTTTGATCAAGTACTACTGCCGCGAAAGTGGAGTGCGAAACTTGAAGAAGCATATTGAAAAGGTATATTCACTCTCATGGGCCCACGTCAGCTGACACCGCTCGTCAGATCTACCGAAAGGCTGCGTTGAAGGTTGTACAAGATCTTGGTGAAGACATCTTCCCTGAGCCACAGGCTGTTGTCGATGCCGCCGCCGCCGTTGACCCCACTATGACCGAATCGAACACAGATGGACACGAAACATCTACAACCTCATCCGGGGCTGAATCTACACAGTCTGAATCATCATCGTCCATATCGCCTTCATCTGAATCAACTCCGAGCACGCCACTGACATCGCCAGCTGATGTTACACCTAATCCCTCAGAAGATGACCCCAAGATTACCACAACTCAACAACGCAAACCCCTTCCAATCCCGGACACCGTACATATACGTATTACTCCAGAGACGCTCAAAGATTATGTTGGACCTCCCGTCTACCAGAAGGACAGAATGTATGCGCGTCCACCTCCACCGGGCGTTAGCACCGGCCTCGGGTACTTGGGCAACGGATCTGGGGCAGTCATGCCTGTTGAGGCAATGGTAAGTTTTTTTACATACTCATCTGTCATCGGCTAACATTGACGTCTCCAGAGCATGCCAGGCAAGGGTGGGCTGCAGCTGACGGGTAAGCTCGGGGAGGTCATCCGGGAGAGTGCCCAGATCGCCTTGAGCTGGGTGAAGGGTCATGCTTTCGATCTGGGTATCACGACGAGCGCAGGGGATACGTTCTTGAACGAGTGTGATGTACATGTTCATATGCCGGAGGGCAGCATTGGAAAGGAAGGCCCGAGTGCAGGCACGGCTATTCTGTCTGCGTTTGTATCGCTTTTTACAAAGACACCCGTCAATCCCGATATCGGTAGGTCGTGCATTTTTGTCCTCAAAGACACCAATCTGATTGACGATTGTGATATAGCAATGACCGGCGAGATATCATTGGTGGGTCAAGTATTGCCTGTTGGTGGCCTAAAGGAGAAGATCCTTGCCGCTCATCGCGCAGGGATGAAAACCATCATCGCACCAGCTGCGAATCGTGCCGACATTGAAGAGAATGTCCCTGGGAGTGTGAAGGAAGGCATTCGATTCGTTTACGTGGAGACCGTGAAGGAGGTACTTGAGGAAGTGTTCCGCGGCGAGCCTGTTGCAAAGCGATGGAAGGACACATTGCCATGACAGAGTTTGATGTGTCTGGATATCTTGTAGCGGTCTATATCTTTGCGTCTGACAGCGCAGGCCTATATTACATCCATAATACTCCTGCTATCACTAGACTTGTTTTACTTCACTGACATTCGCTCCTGTAGCAACACTGTATTCATAATGCATATATCACTCCGCTCATGTTTGATCTCGTATAAAACCTAGATGGAGCAAGCCGGGTTTCGTGATACTGGTTTCCTTGCGTGGTCTATTTTGAACTTGAGAAGTTTGACATTTACAGCAGTTTGCTGACACTTGCTGAATATTTTGCAGAGTCGCGGTTAAGGTACCGTAGAAATACCTCAAAGATACATACAACCTTCAAATTACGAGTAGTTTTGTAAACCATTGTAGACCTTGCTCATGTATTTCCTTCCGTTAGGTCTGGCTTGTGAAGAGCAAACCTTCATTCGTTCTACAGAATCGAGAGGAATTGCACCAAGTATTCTCATAATCTTCGACAATTATCAGAGCTGTTCCCTGACCGGCCATCTCTAGTTGATTCAAAGTCGTCTTGACATTGCTTAAATGTCGACTTTGGATGAGGATTGTCCTAAATGGAGTATAATCAATTTGGCATACTTTCTTATAAACATGAAAAACGGTGTCGACAAATAACGATGCTCAACATTTTCAGTACAATTGGAATATCAACAAGAGAAGTATCACGGCGGACAAGACAAATCAAAGACAGATTATAACTAGACATCATGTGCCCGATGTCATGCTTCTGCTGTATCTTGGAACATGAGATTAGGATGGGAATACAACCAGCGCTGATCTTTCAAAGATCCGGTCAAAGGAAGGGACATCGAAATACGGATACATTCAGCGCTGATCAGGTGTTCACTATTTGGTTTCTGGCTGGGCTATTGTTTCTGGCTGGACTATTTTTTCTGGCTGGCCTACTGTTTCTGGCTGGCCTACTGTTTCTGGCTGGCCTACTGTTTCTGGCTGGCCTACTGTTTCTGGCTGGCCTACTGTTTCTGGCTGGCCTACTGTTTCTGGCTGGCCTACTGTTTCTGGCTGGCCTACTGTTTCTGGCTGGCCTACTGTTTCTGACTGGACTATTGGCGGACGGTGTTGCGTTCGCTCCCCGATCATCTTAACCAACCTCTCCACTGCGCGCAAAGATGACGCAGAGTAAGGCGTAGAATCTTTCAAACATCAGCAGTCCAACAATAATTCTATTGATATTGGACTCACCATGAGTACCTGACACTTGTATCAA
Source organism: Termitomyces sp. DKA19 (assembly GCA_018851325.1). Taxonomy (NCBI): domain Eukaryota; kingdom Fungi; phylum Basidiomycota; class Agaricomycetes; order Agaricales; family Lyophyllaceae; genus Termitomyces; species Termitomyces sp. DKA19. The sequence goes on from JABCKS010000047.1 coordinate 53,171, forward strand.
TTTGTCGTGTTCTGGGAGAACCTCAGGAGTGGTTTCAGTGTTGACCCGGGCTGAGCTTGGCGTGAGCCATTGGTACAGCAAAGCCCTTCTTGGATCACCCCGCTTTTTAGCAGCTTCCCACAGTTTGTTCATTATTTGTGGCGGAACAACACGATCCTGGTCACCGCCAATCATAAGGATGGGCGTACTCGTTGGTATCAAGCGCATCTTATCAGCAGAGCGCCATTTCTGTGTACATATGAACGAGAAAAGGCCGATGATGGGCAAGGTCCGCACTAGGTCGGGAATGGAAGAAAATGTGTTCGAGGCGATGAGGGCCGCAATGCGAGAGGGATTGCGACTTGCGAGGTCGATGGCAACGGCACCGCCGAGAGAATGTCCATACAAGATCTTGGAGAAGAGCGTGAAGATGAGGTTGTATGAAGGAACGAAGACGTACAACTGGGACGCGTGAGATGTGAGGTAGAGACAGAATGTAATCGAGGGCAGTCTGCGCGTCAATCCTCAGGCCTGAAAATTGTCGTTAGGTATTTAAGAGCCAGAGACAGTCAGCAGTGACATGTTCGCACCAGCTTCAGACGGTTTCCCTCCAGAACAACTGTATCTGCTCAAAAAGCTTTGAGAAAGATAAACCTCATTCACCAAGACGTACATACCCTCGATAAGAAGGTAGGAAAACATTACATTTCAATTGAAACAGAGAGAAGGCCAGATCAAAACAATCATAATTGTGCATGGCGTTCCCATGGAAAAAAATAATGGTCGCCCGTGCCTCTGCCGCTGCTTCCGTCAGTTTTCTTCCCTCCGATCGGGGTATATTGTATGGATCGATTAGTGAAAAGCGAGTCTGTGGAAACAGATAACAGGTCAAGTCTATTCCGTCCGGGGTCTTCAAAACGGGTGACGTGTATGGCATATCATATACTATTAGTCAGTCGAAACATAAGATCAGTTCTAAGATGAGTTGAGAGTACCTGGTGGACGCGGGTGTTTGAATAGGAATGCTGCTGGGTAGACCAAGAGTCTCTGACCATAACGTACAAACTGCAGAGGTGACAAAGTGACGAGATGAATGTGGGAGGAGAAACAACCTACAAGGCCTAGAACTTTGAGGACTTCTTTGAAAGTTATAGTAGCCATTAGTTGGGGGGCGCTATGAGATGGCTGAGTTTCTAATCGGGTTCCTCTTTATAAAAGCCGTGTGTGAGTCACGGAAAGGGGCGTGGTCTATGCATGAAGGTAGACGCGTGGCATGTGACGTTAGGGATGTTCTGCCATCCTGATGCGCGCGCCGCCGAAGAAGCGGATTAGTCTCCAAGCAGACTTTGATGATATCGGGTGATAGTCGATCTGAAAAAAGTCTGCTTCCACAAACAAGGGCCTTGCCAGGAGGGTTTCTATATTTTCTCAATGCCCAATTCTTCAACCTCTCGAATCTGGTTTGACTTCCGTTTGCGCCCAGTGCTGTGAGTATCATCATGACTTACCTTTTTTTTCCGAGCTCAATTAATGGTGAGTCAACCAGGACCTTTTAAGGTAAGCCTTTGGTGGGGTTGGCGGGCATAGAACGATGTTGTTTTTCTGATTCCGTAGATTGTATAGCTACTCGATCTATAAATACACTACCCTGAGCCCATGGAGAGGCCTAATTTGATGCTTGTAATATCGGCTCGGTTCATTTTTGCCCTACGAAATATGGTTCGACAAGCCCATTGACCAACTGGCAGACTCTAACCAGATGGGTCACCTTCACGGCCCTTGATTGAGCTGAAGCGTGGAAAAAGAAGAAGAAATCTGTTTATTCCGCCGGCCAAGCCGCTTTACAGGGCTCAGAAGCGGGGGTAAAGTAGGATTACTCTACACCTGCTATTTAACTTGTTGTCCGTCGTTGTGGTGCTCTTGGCATTTAGCATCTGGTATTATAGCTTTCCTCGCAGAGTGAGCTGAAGCGTGGAGTCCTAAGCATTGGAGCCCCCACTCGATTCCGTTGTTTGTTGGAACTCCGGTATGTACATCATCAAGTCCGCATCCCCGACACAATAGACGCGCCGCTGTGTGGTACAATGAGCGCGTATATTTCTCCCTGCATCACAATGGACTCATTGTTCATATATATGGACACACATAGCTTGATCTACCCTCAGTCACCTTCATATACATAAGTGATGTTCCGGCCCGGCTTGGCCCAAAAGCCCCCGGCCCGGTCTGGCTTGAACAACACCTGGGAGAGCGAAAGCCTCAAAAGCCAGCCCGGCCCCGGCTCTTGGCAGGCAAAATGTAGAGAGAATATATCAATAGAATCGAGTATGAACAACTTTATGTTACATTTCCGTCGTATAATGACCAGAGTACCACAACTCACATAAGTATTCTACCTCATGTGATGACGGCAGTCAATTTGAGTCGGTTTATACTGAACTCACGGATATCCAGTCTTTCGTCCTTTGGTCACAGTCTGTTGTCCCTGCGTAGAACTTCCTGCGACAGGTTATGGGCCCCATGCCCCAGACTTACACACCGTAGACAAATTCACTCCTCGCTTCGTTTCCGAACTTCGTAGCGAGACTAAGGTCCACTCTCACAAACACACACCCCCCGCGCTTATCAGTTCGAGTCGCTGCTTCCGTTATGGATGACATGACAATAGCTTCTCGATCCCCGGTGTCCAAACTCGGCACGATCACAAGTTCACAAGTACATATACTGAATGGGAAAAATTTATTGTATGGGCGCCTGATGTCAGTCGGCGGCGCACGGATTGCTCAGGGATTGGAAACCTGTCCAAAACTCAAGGCGGATGACTCAGTATCTGTAGTGGCCGCTTGTGCATGCCAACTCCACAATGACATGGTTAGAATGTTGACAGCATCAGAGATGACCCAGCCGCAATGCGGGCAAAGCTGAGAGAGATACATTCAAAGTCAGCCCCGAACGTTCACTCTAACTTGCTGAGCGACTTGTTCAATATCCGACTACGTGAAAATGAATTTCGCCCAGCTCTGCAGTTGTGTAGAGGGTGTAATGCAATGCATTTGCACACTTTTACCTCCAGCTATTGCTGGACCAGGGGGAAGAGTTTCACCAGGATATACGCTTGAAATGTTGGATGATGGACTCATGACTATGGGCCCTTCCCTGAGAAGAATAAGCCCCATTCATCTCCTCCATTTTGATATTCAATAAATTTACCAAAGATGTTGTCCTTGAGTAGTCCATACTGAGGAAATCCAATGCTCTGCTACTGAAGAACAAGCTGCTGTCATTGTTGCTGCCACTGCTACTTGAGTCCTTGTGTATTATCCTCTGCAAAGGTGATCACAAAATAGCAGAGTGTCTCAACGGCACAGTCACACATCAATAAGGAAGAACCTTCTAAGTCAAGGGAGCATGGTGTCTGAAGAGGAAATTCAAACACAAAGGCTGGTTTAGCCAAAGCTGCTGAGACTCCAAAGGTTGAAGAAGGGTGTGATAGCCCTGTCATCAAAGCCAAAGCAGCCATTCATCAACCCTTATGTTTGTCCCCTTCCCTTGCTGATATGATACTTGGTGGTGGTCACAAGTTATATAATACCACATTGTGAGTGGTTTCTGCCAAACTTCTTCAAATCATGGGGAGTTCTAATTAGGCTTGCCAACAATGCTACTGTGTACTATAGTAGAAAGGGGTCAATCAGATTCAAACCACAAGGAAAAGATAGGGATGGACAGCCTCTCAATGATGGTGTTACTATAGATATACTCTTTACACCAGAAGTAGAAAATAAGCTTTTATCCATTACTACCCTCAGTGTGCAATATGCCATGCTTGTGACTTTTAAAGGCTAAAAAGTGTTCTTTAGCATGCAAGAAGAACTAGTACTTATGGTGACCATTGACAAGACATTCACTTTCTATATAGATGGGCAGATGTTCACTTCATCATCAAACCATGCCACCAACATGACATATATTTGCCCAACAACTTCACTAAAAATAGACCAGTCTCTACTCTACTGTAGGCTGTGTCATTTTGTTGCAAGTGGGCTAGAACAACTTGTGAAACATGACCTTACAGAAGATTTACAATTATCATCTCTTATTCCATCAGTTAGCATGTGTGAACCATGTCTACAAGGAAAGCAACATCAAGTTCCCTTCTCATGCACAGCAGACAGGTTGAATAAAACTCTAGAAAGGGTTTTTATTGATTTTTATGGGCCTATGCTAATTGACAGTCACTAATCCAATTCCAGATAGTAAGTGTTATCTATTAATGACAACATAAGGTGGATGGAAGTATAGTGATATGCTAGAAGCTTTCAGAATATGCATTGAGAATCCTTAGACTTGTTCTCTTTGGATCTCCCTCTGCTAGGTGAGTAGCTAGACTTCTAGAACTTCCCATAGATGCTGAATATATTTTGGATCTCCCTTTTTCAGCTATGTGACTGAGCCACAGCCTCCAGAGGTTGCCCTTACAGCAGAACAAGTCTCTCATTTTGGTCTGAGAACCCCCTTGTAGCTGCTAGAGTTCATTCTTGCTCTTAAAGGTCTCTCCTTACTGTTGTATCTCCAATACCAGCCTAGGAAAAAGAGTGGATTGAGTAGAAATGGAGACAGAGAGAGTAGAGAAATAAAAGGTAGATAAAAGTAGGCAATATCAAGACTATCAACTGACTACAGAGTTCTGAGGCTATATACTCAAGGTCTCTAGGGAGAGTCAGAGAGGTAGGGGGTCCCTGGGTGGGTAGTGCCTGCCTGGAACTTGGCTTTAGTCATAGTGGAGCCTGGATATAGTCCAAAGTGGGTCCCAAGGGTATATCTACAGGAGTGGAAGTATCTCAAGGCTGGGGTAGGCTCTAAGAGCATACTTGTCAGGTTCAGAGTACCTAGAAGCTCACCTTTGAGAGTGAGAATCTGCTAGTTAGTTAGTTGATGATTGGAAGGGGAATGTACAAATGTTCTGGGCTTGATCTGGGCACCAGGCAATGTCCCAGAGTTGATGTGACAAGGGCAGAGGTGGTTGAAGTCTATGGGAGTGTTTCATAGACTAAGACAACTATACTGAAAGGTTGAAAGAGAGGAGAAGAGGAATAGATTGAGTAAGAATAGAGATAGAGAGAGTAGAGAAGCAAGAAGTAGAT
>JABCKS010000048.1:0-18877 GCA_018851325.1 Termitomyces sp. DKA19
AAAGTTAGAACTGAGACTAAGCATTGAGCTTTGAAATCAAGGACCTAATTAAGTACAGCAAAATTAGAACTAGGACTAAGTCTTAACTTTTAAAACCAAGGCCTTAGCAATTTAAATTGGGGCTGGAAGTAAGCATTAAGTTTTGGACTATTGAAATCAAGGCCCTAGCAAAGTACAGCAAAGTAAGGACTCAAACTAAGCATTAAGTTTTGAAATCAAGGTTCTAACTAAGTATAGCAAAGTTGTAGCTGAGACTAACCATTGCTGAGACTAACTATTGCTGAGACTAACCATTGAGTTTTGAAATCAAGACCCTAACTAAGTACAGCAAAGCATAATGGCTATTCATCATTCCTTCAGTATACTCTAGAGTGAATCATTTTTCCTCATCTCACTAGTTATGCCAATATGGCTTGTTATTACTCATTCAATTATTATAATGAGATAAACATCATACTGTTGTGACATGTGAATTTCACAAACAGTACTTAAGATATAGGAATTAAGAAGGCACTTTCAATGCTGCATTCCATAGATGTATGTATAAATATAGACACAAAGTGCAGAGCAATTCTAATCTATATCATTACTCTTTGCACTATCAATGCCACTGCCTCCTTCTTTGAATAGAATTTATATCCATTGATACTCATTTGACCAAGTAGCAAGCATCATCTTATGTCTATCCTGTTGAAGTTAGTGGGGTGTCAGCACATGATGCCTCCAGTTGTTTACATGTATATATACCAGTAATTTAGTTCCTGTGTCATCCTATAAATTTTTGCTATTGTAGCCAATAGACTTGCTTGTAGTCATCTGGGTTTAGCACATTGTGTGCATCTCTATGGACCTGAACAGGTTTTTTGTGTCATCCTTGTGTCCTCATTTTGTGTCTTATGTTTTCTTGCCTCTTTGCCATCTCCACCTTCAATAGATAATGGGCCCTAGCCCCAACTCTATCAAAACCATTGCTACTTGTGCTTTTTTCACACATTGTCCATGCTATCATGTCTTATCAACTTTCCCATTTGTTTGTGACCACTTTGCATCACAATGTCTCTGACAAGCTCAATAACTCTAATTGGTTCATATGGAGCAAGAAGATGATGAGCACTCTTCACATTATTAACATGACTAGCATTGCAATCTGTTGTTATTGTGTGCATCTCATAGAGTCTGCTGCAGGTCCTTTATTGCTCTCCTCCTCTCTATCCTTAAGTTCCTTATCTGTTCTACTAATTCCTTTAAATCCTTCACAGCTCTCTCCAGTCTGGTTTTGGTTTAGTTTATGGATGCCACCTTCTCTGTTAGGATTGGGATCTGGTTAGATCTGTAAGAATAGGTATGTACTTGTTCTTGCTCCATTGAGTCTTCTAGCATGGCCTTATTTGGTTGTTGGGTTGGTTCAAGGTTTGGTACTGGGGTCTGCTCTTTCTCTGCACCTATTATGGGTCCTGGTAACCTCACTGGTTCCTTGTTATTGTTGTGTAGTGGGGTCAGTTATGTCAATGCTTCAATTCTTTGTATGGTGGGTAGGTCTGAGGATGGAATTAATGGTTGAGATATATTGTTCAGTAGTACTGGCAGGTCATTGTGGCTCTCAATAAATTTAACATGGTATAAACTGTAGACTTTTTTTGTTGCCCTATCGTAACATTATTATGCTTTTGACTTTTGGTCATACCTGATGAGCATACATTCTATAGACTGTTTGTATATCTTGGGGTTATTTTTACTATGGATCAGGACAAAAGCATGGCATTGTATTTCATGAATATATGAGTAATCAGGCTTATGACTGTACCACATCTCATCTGGTGTGACATTTGTGATAGCAGAAGTTGTGGTCTTCCCATGCAAGTGAGTGGCTGTAAGGTAAAATTCATCCCATAGGAGTGGTGGGCATTTTGTGGCTATTTGCATTGAATGTGCTTTTCCCTTTAAGGTTTGATGCATTTGTTCTACATGAGCCATGTGAGCTGAGGTGTAAGGTGCACCTATTTTGAGGATGATTTCTTTTGCCTTGTACTATGTCTTGTATTTTTTGCCACTAAGTTCACTATCTCATTCCATGTGCAAGATCCTAAGGTTCTTTCTAGACTCATCTTCCCATGCCATTATCCAAGCCTGTAACTTGCAGAAACCCTTATATTTTGACTTTAGCAGAATAGACCAGGGTTTATTAGTGTAGTCATCAATGATGTTTATGAAATAATAGTTTCTGGTATGAGAAGCTATGGCTAAAGGCCCTATAAAATCCATCCATACCTTTTTGAGTCTCTGTACCACTCTATGTCCTGTACCCTCCTCCTGCTCCTTTGGTACTGGCATGCAGGCCTTTTTACCAAGGATGCAATGGTCACATACTGAGGGATTGGAGGGGAAGGCCTTAGGCATACCTTCAATCACTCCAGCATGCACCATTTCTATGATTGCTTTATAAGCAGTGTGCATAGTATATGCTCAATTGACATGAAGGTTTAATGCATCTGAGTCTTTATGAGGAAGTTAGATGCTAGTAGCAATATTAGTAGTTGTGGCTTTCTGTATTAGATTGGCTCCAGTCTCATTAAAGATTGCTGTAATGTCAGCCTGCTTTGCCAGTTTGCTGACCAACAGGAGTTGAACTGTGGATTTGGGGATGAGAGCAATGCATTTTTAAGAAGGATATAATTTCCTTCTATCATATGAAGTCATATGTTGGCAATTCCTGGAGCAGTGATCACTGATCCTCTGACTCCTTGTATGAAACATTCTGGGATTGAGGTCAGGGTGGTAAAGTCAGATGCATCTGGGGAGATGTGAATGGTTGCACCAGAGTCTAAGTAGAAGGGCAAGTTGTCCAAGGGTATGACAGTGCTGGATGAGGATTCCTCATTCTGATTGGATTTGGTGATGCCAGTTTCTGGCTCCTCCTCAAGTGCAATCAGTGTGTCAAATTTCAGCCCCTTGATATCATCCAGCTGTCCCATGACAGGATCACATCAGAAGCTAGGCCAGCAAATTCTGTTTTCACTGTTGCAGCTGACTGGCACTGCATTGTGATGTATGCCACTATAATGTTGGCATCCCCTTCTATAGTGAATGCTAAACTGCCCAATGGAGTGATCATAAGTTTGGTCATCCCCTTTCGAATCTCCTTTGTCTTAGCAATTCTAGCTGCTCTCAACTCTTCAATCATCTCTCCTTCCATACCTCTGCCCTCTAAGACATACCATGGCATTGTGTGGTAAGTAAAGTTCAGCCACTTCCTTGACTTGCAACCAGTACATACTAACTCCTCATACCAGGAACTCTTAGCTGCAAGAACTGTTGAGACAGGGTCTGTGGCTATGATTGTGGTTGACTTATTGGCATTGATCAATGTCTGCTCTCCCTCTAGGAACTGCCTGATTTCCATGGGTCCATATTTCATCATATCACCCACAGTAGTATGCTCCCGTGAGATAATGGATCTGATGTGGGCGTACAGTTTGTCCGACAAGCGCCGAGAGGATTGCGATCGATTTGAGGAACTCTTTGGTGACATCACCAGCATCGAAAGCCCAGTCAATCTTCTCGAATATCCCGTCTGCTGTCTTGGTGAGAGACTCTCCAATTGAACACTTCGCGGTCAGGGCCTCCTGGAGCAGCCGCACCTGCTGGACTGGTACAGCTCTGCCATGTCTGTCCTATAAGGCTACAGGGTTCCATTTGTCTGCACAGAGTTTCTGTTCAGAGTGTGACAGAGCCTGCTTGATGAAGGAGCAGGTGAGTTGATTGTTGCTAGTCCAGGCGCGGTGCGTGTGAGGCTTGAAGTCTGGGTGGGGGCAGGTTGGTGGGAGAAATACGTATTCCCAAAGCTGAGCTATAGATAGCTCGAGGTCCATGCTATAGGACCAGTCTGCCCATTGTCCATCGTCCTTGTTGAGGACATGCCCATTCCAGACCGCAGTTACCTTTCCTACTGGCAGGACTGTAGGGTTTGCCGAGTTATCAACTTTCTTCATGTCTGCGATCTGGTCCGGGGTAGGGGATTTTTCGGGCACGGAGGATTCAGCCTTCCAGGGAGAAGTCATGGTGATAGTCGGTAGTGACGCGACGAGAGATATGTAGTACGATTTTCACGCAATAGTTGCGTGGTCCCAAATCCGTGAATTTCAGATGAAATAAATCAGGATTCTCTAGGATCGGTTTCAAGATAGTCAGCACAGGCCCATAACCTGTTGAATTCCGACCTAGATGACACAGATACCAGTAAGTATCAATCCTCAGTCTGTGTATAAAGAACTGATTATTCATGTACCTAGATGACACAGATACCAGCAAGTAGGTACGCGTAAGTATGATATCTAAAATTCATTGGTATGATTTGGCTCACCCTCAATCTGTGTATAACGAACTGAGGGTGTCCTTTGGACTCGGGAGTTCTTATATACGAGAGTGGCTGCATTGTTTAGTGTACGACAATGAAATGTGATTGGTGTGATATGATGGAGGGGTCACCCTACTTACGGGTAACCAGGATAGGTCGTGACACCCTTCTTCATGATTCGAAGGCTTGTTTTTAAGGTCACATGGCTACGCGTTTCCCAATTTAAATGGCAAACGACTTTTCGACAATCATGTTCTTATCTTTTACACGTGAACAACAAACCCGCCCTTTGTCATACTCCTATACGTCTCAAGACGCAATGAATTCAAACTGCATCATGCCATTTTTCTTGGTGCTGGGCGGCCTCACTTTGGGGACCTTTTTAGTATATCGTCGCGCAATGCCTTTCACACCCCATCAGTTGTTCCTCGCTCCCGCCAAAGACAGATTAAGTTCGCAGATACGTGAAGCTCCTCAATGTGGATTAAAGGCGCGCCCATTGGACACCAGCTCCTTCATCTCTCAGTTGAGCACAGCGTCCTCCGAACTTTCAGAACACCACGCACGCTTTATGGCTGATGTCACTAATATCCGGAGTATAATGGATGCTTTGGGGATGGACAATGCTAGTCTGCGAAGAGAAGCTCGAACCACTTTTGGTGAGTTAAACACTGCTCTCGATACTTACATTCGTCTGATAAGACTCTTTCCTGTTTGAAGTCACCGAAGCTCTTGGGCGAGATTCATCTCGGTCATTCACTGTCTCTCTCTTGTCTCCAGCTGCGTCGGTAATATCTTAATAGCCTTGTTTGTACTCGTAATTCTTTCACCCTTATTTCCCTTTTCTCATAGCTTATTTTTAGAGATTTGTGAACAGCGTCCAAAAGCCTTCCCCATTTATAAGTCTTCTCATCAGATACCTTGCTATTCCTGGAACATAATTTATCATACTTCAGCTATTTGTGGTACCAACCCTCATCGTTGAAGAACAAATTTTACTACCCATATAATAAGTAGACTTCCCGTTACTGTATCTTACGTTATATACTATGTTGGCATGTGATGAGTGTGACGAGTTGAAACAGTACCCCGGCCACGAGATCAGGGGCCACTATGACTAGCCACTTGCTTTATGCTAATGCACGTATATATACACCCTATGCTACAGACTGCACCCTCAGTTCCATTTACGTGATCTGAGGGGTGCGTTACTCACATACACTTTTATCTAACATATATACTGACTTAGATGTACCTAGATTTATACTTACACGTATCTGTCTAGGTAGGATAATATAGTTCTGTTTACGTGACCTGAGGATTCCTACTTACACGTATCTGTTTAGGTGTTCGTCGCACCCAAAGTACGATCGCTGCTACACCGTTGGGGTTCCAACAGGTTATGGGCCTATCTTTGAGCAAGTCACTCGTCAGAAGTTTCGTTGCTCTATCGGGAACCTCTCTGTTTACTGTTTAAACCGACGCCAATCACGCTGGAGCCTTTCTTTTCTTTGGAGTCGTCCTTTGTCACTCTTGTGCCTTTTCTCCTGTTGGGAAATCTCTAGCCGCGCCGAATCTGGAAGCGCCTTCATTGTCCTCGGAAGATAACGAGATCCTAGCCCGTTTCACTGTTCACCATGCTCCATCCATGCCTGCCGACTTTGAAATGTACCCCACCAATGCCACAGCCCCGTACATTCGTGCTAATTCCATCTGTGGCGTGGAATGGGAGCAGGATAAATTCTCCCGCAATTCACCTACTATCAACCTTCAATAAATGGTCAAAGGCATTGAAGATTCATCTATCGCTTCTCGGGCTCAAGTTCCATGTTTTCCAGAACTATGCTAAACCCGTGGTATACAGCAACTGGATTGCCAATGACGATATCACGCGAGCCGTGATCCTCACAGTGCTGGATGATTCCGAGTATGAGGCGATTGATGATGCCTTGACTGTGGCAGGCCTGTATGCCAGAGTCAAAGTGAGGGCAGAAGGAGAAGGGCCAGTATCCATGGTCACCTTGATGCAGGAAGTCCTTCAGATACAGTGGTCCCCCAGAAAATCACGTACTATCATGGCAAAAAAGGATCTGCAACACCCTTCATTGCATATTTGCTATAAAGGCCCTAGATGAAGATTTCTTCAAGTAAGTAATACTACTTAACAGTCTCAATGATCCACAGTATGTGTCCATCCAAGTCTCCCAGGGACTCAAAATGGTTCCATACACATCCAATGATATCCAGAAGTTAATGGAGACTATGCAGAATCTGACTAACTTGAAGTCCTCTGGTTCTAGTCTGTCCATTGACACCACACTGGCTGCTGCAATGTAGGGACAGTGGTGCTTGTAGAAGCTCTTCCTGGACACACCCATCATACTAGTGCAAAGTGTTATACCACCTGTGTGGGCACATGGGAGGTCTTGTGAGGCTATGAAGCCCCATACTACACCCACCTAAGGGGTGCCATGGAGAAACAAGGGTTTGACACAGCATGGAACATGGCACAAGCAGCTAGTCCATCAACTGCAGCCCAACTACCAAAGGGAAAGGGTAATTCCAACAGAGAAAAGACCTACACCCCAGCTGATGGGTCTACAGGGTAAAGTCTATCTTGTGGAAGATGCCAACCTCAAGACTTTGAATGTCATATCCACTTCTGCTAGCTTTGCCAGTTTGACCACTGACAAAACATTAACCACTCTATCCAATGCCAACAACTCTGAATGGGAGGGCTAGATGGCAACCATTGAGGAGGAGGATCTCAGGACATCAGTTGACTGGAAATAAAACTTGGAAGGGGCTGACCAACCTGACCTCACAATGACCACATTGCCTGGCCAAGACTAGGATACTATTTGGATAACAGTCACTGACCAGCTGTTCTACATAGATTCAGTAGTGACAGTACACATTTCTCTGCACAAATCAGACTTTACTACTCTGTTAGAACTCTTACTGTAAACCTATGATAATGCTATAAGTTTAATCCTCAGTCAAATACAAAGGACTGTATCAGTCTGTCATATCTATGATGATACTATAAGTTTAATCTAGTAGGTATAACATTAGTAAGAATCAGAGGTGTAGCAGATACAGACAGGTACTCACTCTCAGTCATATACAAAGCACTAAGGGTATTGTACAGTAAGTATCAACATATATATAGCTATTGTAACAGGGTCATAGACAATGGTGATAGTGGACAATGGGGTGACCAGAATGCCAGTGGCATAGCAACAATGCAGCAAGGTGATGGTGTAATATAGGTGGATGCCAACACTCCTCACTAGAAGCACTTACTCCTCCTCACATGGAATCATGTTGTTTCTTGAAGGCCCAGCAGAGCACAAAGTTGAGTAAATAATGGAGTAGGGAGGGCCTTAGTAAATAGATCCACAACATTGTACCTCATTAATATATTAGATGCAAATTTTGTCAGCTTGGATATGCTCCCAAAGGAAGTGATACTTGATGTCAACATGTTGGTCCTCAGATAGATTGATAGCAGTTATTGTCACAAAGTATTGAAGTCAGTTCTGACACTGCTTTTTTGTGACTGATGCCTCTGAGGAGTGCTCATAGCCATAAACACTCCTGAGTGCTTTTGAAAGCTGCCATGTATTTGGCTTTACATGATGAGGCAGCAACATTCTTCTGCTTCCTTATAGCCCACAAGATCAATCTGAAGCCAAGGCTTCATGCATACCTGCCAATGCTCTTCCTGGTGTCTAAATAATCAGCCCAATTGGAGTCTGTGAAGCCAACAAGATTGATAGGGTCTCCCTTGCCTCCCAGGGCCAGTTTTAGATTTCTGGTTCCCTTTAGATATCTAACAAGTCATATTGCAACATTCCAATGAACTGTAGTATAATTGTCAACAAACTGCATAAGCTGTTGGACTGCTTATGCAATATCAAGGCAAGTGATTATTGTGACATAGAGCAGGAAACCAACCAAAGATTGATATAGAGTATATTGAAGGGCAATTTGTTCCTCTTGTGAGAGGGATGAGTGTTAAAATTGATTGAGCTTAAAACCTGGGTACAATGGGAAAGACAGTGGAATTACATCCTTCTGACCTAATTGATAAATTATTTTGTCAATTAATGTAATCTGCAATAGTTGTACAAGAGACTTATTAAAATCTCATTCAACAGCTATGTCAACAACAAACTCTGATATGCCAAGGTCAATAATGGTCCAAACACAATGTGTCTGGTCTTTGAAATGGTCATTCTCTGCTTTATTGCTTGTGACCAATAAGAAGTCATCTACATGGAGTGCAGCAATAATAGTCCCTGAATCAGTTTTTCTACAATGGATGCAAGATTCACATGCAGGACAAGATGAGATCATCTTGTCATTTACTATGTAATTCTATATCTGCCCTGCCTGCTTCATTCTGTATAAACCATGGAGTAGGCACTATACCTATTGTTCCTTTCCAGGCTTTTTGAATCCTTCTGGTTGTTGCATGTATTGGACTTTGTCTTTGGGTAGTAGCCTGTACAGGAATGCAGTCTTAACATCAATCTGGGTTGCATCCCACCCTTTTGCAGTGGCCAGATGCAGCAGCAGTTGCTAAGATTCCATGCATACTGCTAGGGAGGGAGGTAGCCTTAGTGTAGTCTTTTCTATATATTTGTTTTGAACCCCTTGAATACAAGCTAAACCTTCCATTGTACTGGTTTCCACTTTTTGTTTCACTTGAGCTTAAATATGGGCTGCCCTCTATAAATTTTGTAGCCTACAGGAACTTGATTACATAGGATAAGTTGATACACACTCATTTCTTTCAAGAACTTGAGCTCCTCCATATATGTTTCTGCCCAGTAGTTAGTATCCATGGACTCCTGGGCCTGTCTCTACATTTGAGGTTCATTGTCTGCATCCAGCAATATTAGATCAGCTAAGGATTCAGCCACTGTAAGGAGGTACTTGCTGTTATTTGGTGTTGCTAAGTTGGCTAAGCCTGGAAACTTGGGTGCCCTATCATCTCCTCCTGATCTTTTGGCATTCCCTGAGGCTGTAGATGTTAGAATTGGACCCTGACCACAACCAGCCAATGTCCCCACTTAACACTGGCCACCAGAATATAGGCCACCAATATCTATCACACTTTCACTATTATTTTGCTTTATCTTTTTATTCTATTACTGTCTCTCTTTCATCTCTTTGATACAGGACCCTTATATACATTTACATATATATATGAACATCTGTATGCAATACCCTTGGTCACCTATATGAGACTGAGGGTACATAATATAAACTTATACCTTCTTTTCACCATACTAACATATTATACCTCCAGATTGTTGTACTTACAACTGTTGTATAGGTACAATACTAATATCAGTCACTTATATGAGACTGAGAATTGTTGTATCTACAACTGTTGTATAGGTTATTAATTTTAACAGGTTATGTGCCATTGTGGTACTTTTTAGCACTATATGTATAGAACTCCCTTGTACAACATCATTTATATCACAAATTCCTGACCCTGATCCAATTGATTGATCATACATCAAGTATGTCACTAGCTGATCCTATTCCTGTGCAAAATCAAAATCCCCTTGTTCTCTTTTGTCTATCTATTGAGTATTCCCATAGCCCTACTCTAATCCTCACCATCCACCATAGACTCATTACATCTACAAATTCACCCTGCTTTGCTAAACTTAATGTCCACTAGCTGGTCTTGAAAACCCCTTTTGATTATGCCACACATGATTTCACAAAATAGTCCACTAAACTCAAGATCTACTTCCAGCAGAGTGGCCTGAATTGCTACATATTTGTACCAGCACCTGAACCTAAGTATCTGATCATGTAACCTGACCCAATGACTGAGCCCAATATATATACAAACTGGCTATTCACCAACAGTCTAATTATAGGCATTATTTGGGCTGTTATATCCAATGCTGAGCAAGAGGGACTGGTTACTAATGGTACTGCCAAGGAATACTATGATGTGCTAAAGTCTAGAGCTTATTGCAAGGGCCCTGTCAAGCAAGGCACCTATTGAAACTACTGCTGGGAGGATCTGTGAGCTTGTAGATCATGCTTTTACACAATGCATCCCCATAATCATGGCCACAACTTCCCATGCTGTAAGCTATGATTTTAGCTTGGTTTCTCTTACCACAGTCATACAAAGCCTTAGTGTATCAGACTAGGAGGAGGAATGGCTGGAAAGACTATGGAAGAATTGAAAGCTGCATGCTAGGCTATGTAAGGAGGAGGAGTGAAAACCAGAGGGAACCTCAAGACAGAAAGAGGGATAGGAGGAGGATCAGCCAACAACCCTAAGAACAGTATCACTGTTAAAGGTCTCAATGGAAAAGCCTACATAGTGGACATCTCCCACCTTCAGAAGATCCAGCTCAATCCCCCAAAGTCTGACACATCAGGATTTGCCAGTGTTGCTTCCTCTATAGACTTCTTCAAATATCAGAGATTCATGGCTACAGAAAATGATATAATGACTCTAGTAATGAGCTCAGAGTTTCTGTTGACTGGGATAACAACATTACTCAAGAATGCAAAACTATCCTTGCTACTACCATGATTGTTCTGCTCAATCAGACTGAATGCACCACATTGGCATCACTTAACAAGAAGCCCTTTTGTCTCAATTCTGGGGCTATAATCCATGTCTCCCCTTGTAGGTCTGACTTTGTCACCCTCTAAGCTATCAACAGTGGCACACTCTTAGCCTCAGGACCTCTAATTCCTGAATGTCACCTATATATGCTAGATCTCTAAGCAGCACTGGCTAAACACATGCTCTCAGCCACACAACATCCAGTTAACTTTGACACATGGCACTAACACCTTGGTCATGTCAATGACCAAGACAATGGCATACTCTAACATGCTTCCGGGTACACCATCTACCTTTCTTCAAGCACAACTAAAAGATGATGTTTGTATACTCAGAAAACAGACAAAGACTCCTGTTCTCAAAGTATAAGAAGAGGGCTCGATAGATTGATGAGAAGGTTTAGGCAAAAACTGATGGCGGAGTGTAAAAAGATCTGACAGCGGAAATTCCGCTGAGGTACTCCGGTTCCATCATCCGTTCGTCCTTTCGGCCGACCATATATTTACCTCTGCTCTTTGAGGACGTCCTCGCGTTCCGAGTAAGTTCCATTGCTATGATTTCGGCTTTCCTCCGACGCATAAAGAACCTATATAAGAATTGTCAGTAACAGGCAACCTCGTTGCCAGCTATGTTCGCCTCACAGTCAACCAGATCCATATTACGAACCACTTGTTCTTACCAAGGTAGAAGAACCTTGGCAACTTCGACAAGCAATCTAGTCAACATTGTGGAAGTCGGGCCGCGAGACGGACTGCAGAATGAGAAGGGAGTCATACCCGTTGATGTCAAGGTCGAGCTCATAAACCGCCTTGGAAGAGCTGGTGCTCAGATCATCGAGACGGGCAGCTTCGTAAGTCCGAAGTGGGTGCCTCAGGTGAGCTTCTCAACCACGAGTCCGCTTGATCATTGCTCTAAGTCTTCTTTAGATGGCTGGCACGTCGGAGGTCATCTCAAAGATGGATCGACTGCCTGGTGTTCGTTACCCCGTCCTTGTACCCAACAAGAAGGGCCTGGACGACCTTTTCAAGCTACTCGACGAAACCAAATTTGACCTACCAGTGACAGACGAGATTTCCATATTTACCGCTGCTACTGATGCTTTTACGCGCGCCAATTTGAACATGACCATTTCCGAGTCGCTACGGCGCCTCGAACCAGTCGCACGTGCAGCGTTAGACCGCGGCTTGCGTGTCAGAGGATACGTCAGTGTGGCCATCGCTTGCCCGTATACTGGTATTGTGGACTCCGGCCGCGTGAGAGAGGTCACGAGGGCGTTGATGGATATGGGGTGTTATGAAGTCAGTCTAGGGGATACGGTTGGACAAGGAACACCGACGAAGGTAGCGGAAATGATTGAGGAAGTCAAGAAGAGCGTCCCGGTTGAGAAACTTGCTGTACGTCTGGCGCCTTGATCAGCCCACGATTACCTTCTGACAATGTTTTATAAGGGACACGTGAGATAGTTGTTTCCCGAATGTTCTATGCTACTGACTACACGCAAAGTTCCACGACACGTATGGCACTGCTGTTGCTAACGTGCTTACAGCTCTAGCTCAGGGCGTTCGGACCATTGACTCGTCCGTGGGCGGTTTGGGTGGCTGCCCTTACTCGCCAGGCGCAACAGGCAACGTTGCCACTGAAGATGTCCTCTACGCGCTCGAGGATTCGCCCTACAAGGCTGTAGGGTCCAACAATGCAACCATCAATCTCGACGAGATGGTTGAAATCGGATGGTGGATCAGTGAATGGTTGGGCCGAGAAAGTGTAAGTCGTGCAGGACGTGCTATTCGCGCCAGGAAGCAGCGCGAAGAGAAGGAACGAAATACAAAGTTGTGATGGAGTCGTCATCCCTTCGTAACCATCTTGTATGGATCACTCAGCCTCCTGTATCCTTATGTATCATGTTTGCTGTTGTAAACATCATGAAATTTGAGAAATCTGTTTGATGAGCTTGTTGCTGGATGGTCACTTACTCAGGGGTTTGCCAAGCACATTAATAGAACTCCACAGAAGAACGAAAGGTCGACTGTCGACGAGTAATCAAAATTCACTTATGTAACAATGTATTTAACTTCATCACTTGGTGGAAAAGGGTGCTGATGAGGGGCAGGGGGTTGCTCATGGCATTTGGGGTGTGGGGGGTGGTCCTAGGTCTGAGCATAAAGTTGACAGCACTGGGCCCTGGTGCTGTGCAGAATTCCTCATTGATGTAGCCAAGGGTGTGCTTTGATCAAGTCTCCCTTGTATTTTCTGGGGCCAGTAGAGGTTTGGCCTGTCATGCCTTGGCAGACTCCTGAGTAGCTTGATCCCATATATGAATGGCCCCAGCATCCAGAGCCAAGTTGGAGTGGGATCAAGCTGATAGGCCTACATTCCTAGTGGTGGGTTGGTTAAATAGCTCTCCATGAAGGAGGGCCAAGGTTGCCTCAAAGTTATCCCAGTGTTGAGTTTTGGCATCCCAGGCATTAGTGGTCTGGTGGGGCACAAGGTCCTGTTTTTACTGCAAGTGGAAGGAATATGCAAGGTCAGAGGGGTCCTTGAACCTTTCCAGCAAAGGTGACACATGGACCTCCCCAACTAAGTCATGCAACTTGTTCCACTGTCGTCAAGAAGGTTGAGGGTTTGCACTGGCAGGTTTCTTTGCTCATAGAGATTATAGAACATCACCAGGTGGTCTGCCCAGAATTTGGCAGTGGCCTCTAAGGTGGGTTGCCCTAGTTTTTTGAGGAGAAACTAAGTTCTTTGAGAGAATTCCACTCTTAGGAGTTGGAGTTCCCTCAGAATTGCATTGTGCTGCCAAGAGTAGTCTACTAATTGCTTCTCCTCCCATCTGGGGCACATTTCTAAGCCCTGTAGGTGGGGGAGGCAGAGTGTATGGACAGCCAGAGCTGCCACAAGCCCCCTTTAGAATGGTAAAGGGCATAGTGTGGGAGCTGGAGACAGGTAGCCCTTGGCTTCTGCTGTGTACTCTATCACAGTAGCAAATGGACCAGTGCTAACAGGCATTAGAGCATTCCATCCTGCATATGGAGTTCCTTATTGATCTCCTTAGTATAGTCTCAAATAAGGGTCCTGTTGTTGGAAGGTTAACCCTATCAAAAGCACAGTGATGTGATCCTATGCTGTCTAGCTGCCATGCAGGAAACCAAAAGAAAAGCTGAAGGTGCACTGGCAACCAGATAGGGTATCTGGCAGTAGGAAAGGGGTGAGGGCAAGTCAGTAAACATCCCAGGGAATGAGAGCTGAAATGTAGCAATGAAAGGGGGAGTGCAAGTAGAAAGTGTTGCTAGTGCTAGCCTAAGTTGCTAGATGCTAATAAAAGATTGCTAAGTTGATTAAGAGAAAGAGGAGAAAGAAGTGAAGACAAAAGAATCACTAAGGGTGTGGGGGAGAGGAGTCACCAAGGCTAACAAAGGACTAAGCAATAAGAAATGAGGAGGTCAGTAAGAAGGTAAGCAAATATTGCTAAAGAGATGGGTAGGGAAACAATAAGTCACTGAACACAATATAGGCAGGAATGGGGAAGTTGCTAAGGTCTGCAAAGGCCTAGCAATGAAGGAGTGATGGGAAAAAGGATGTGAGCAAAGCCATTAAGGAACAGGGGACAGACACAAATACTAGTTGCTAGCCATAGTTGCTAGCATCACTGAGACACCTACAACACCAAAGGTACCCATACTTGGTACTATGCTCAATTGAAGACTAGGTCACTAAGGCTTGTTGCTAAGCCATTAACAATGATGAGGGTGACCAGAAAAGAGATCCAAAGCTGAGGGAGAGATACTGAGAGCAGAGTACTCAGGAGCTTCATTGGTGTAGAACTAGGCATATACAGAGAGTATTTATACTGTTTGTAATTAATGTAATCAAGAAAGGAAAGATTGTTGCTAAAAGTAACAGCATCTGTCAAGATGTCTGTAGTACATACTGAGTGTTAAGATGGTAACCAAGTGTAAGTACACAGTGTCAAAAGTGTATAATATGTGTTAAATAGAGAATAAAAGAGCATACTAAACATTAGTATCTGAAGTGTAGACATTGTTCTGGTATGTTGGTAATCAAGACAAGATAAATGAAGGATCCATGTCATATGGTTCTTTTGATCTGTGCTTTTTGAAAGAGAAGTACCAGTGTCACTAAGGGCTGTTACTAACAATCATTGCTAAGAAGGGTTTTTGGCCTGGTTGTTCTAGATCCAAGGGCCAGACTCTATATAATGGAGCTTATGATCCAAAAGTCTCATGGTTGCTAAGATCTCATGCAAAAGGCTACCTTGTTCCTAACCTAGGGCCCAGATCACACATGACTTACTCATGACCTGAAAAATGAGAATTGACAAAATCACAAATGATGCACTGTATCCCAGGTCATGTGCTGTCCAGATAAGATGCTGGTAACTGTACTCAGTGACAAATGGGTCTTATTAACAGATAATTAGTCCTTAGTCTATGCATATAATCAACTACATTCTATACCTATCAATGGCACAGATAATTATTCTAAGTGTGATGTAAGTAAAGTGTTTATAATATGCATAAGGTAATGAACTCACTCCCAGTCTTTGCATATAATAGATTGAGGGTACTGGATGAGTCTGAGGCTTATATATATATTGTGTTATCTTTGTTCTTTTGTCTAGTATGCTGGCCCTGGCTCAGGTCCAGGCTTTGCCACTCTGAGGATAGCTCATAGCTTTGACAACTGTTAGGCAGGAAGCACTTTGATGAAGATGTCAGCAACATTATTCTTTATGTTGATGTAACATATTGTGATCTCTTTCAAGGCAACATGCTCCTACAGAAAATGGTATTTTATATCAATGTGCTTGATGCATTGATGTAGTAGTATTGGGTCTTCAGATAGGTTGATGGTGGAATTATTATCCTATAGCAGTGTTGTAGCCTCTTCTTGTGTGTACCTCTATCACTGCCATCAGAGATTGCAGCCAGATGCATTCCTGAGCAGCTTCAAAAGCTGTCATATATTCTGCTTTATATATGCAAGGATAGAACATATAATGTTTCTGTTATAGGTCACACAGCTTACAATTCACATATTGTAATACAAAACCAGTCAATTAGTCTGTCTATAAAGTGTGAAGTAAGGTGCTGCCTTACATAAGTATAAATAAAGTAATTATAAGTAGCATTAAGTGATGCTACTAGTTTATAATAAGTGATTAATAATGATATATACAAATTTATACTAAGGCAGCATAGACTAAGAGGGTAATGTGCACTCTATTACATACCCCTGTTGAGTCCATGAATGGACTTATGACCACATGAGAGAATGAATAAGGGGGTGGGATATGGCATTCTACCTATGAAGCATACTAAGGCTCTAAGGTAGAGTCCTGAGGTTGAAGATAGTATAGGACTAAATTGGTCCTACATAAGAATTTCTGGGCAATGTAGTATCCTGGCACATTGCCTAGTTGTGTGCCAGGAGATTGAATTGGGCTCTTATACTGCCTGGTGTATTGACAATGATAATGAACTATATTGAGTAGTTTATTTGTCCATCTGCAAGGAAGCTGCTTCTTTGCTGCTGACAATATCAACCCAGTGCTCCAATACAGCATTAGCTATATCTAGGAATCTGCTTGTTGCAGGTTCAGGTGCAATGGGTGTAGCAATGTTAGTCACTACAGCCACATCTGAAGGGCCAGGAGTGACAATTGGGATTGCTTCTAGGCTAGTTTTGGCAGGTACAGAAGGTTCACCATCATGGTCCAATTCCATAGACTCCTTTGTAGGTGTGTCCTGAGAGAATGCAACAGAGCATATAGAGTAAGCAAGGGTAGCTTCCACTAATGATGACAAGGGCCCTGCCTTATTAGTATCAGCACTAGGTAACAGTACTGCTGCTGCCAGCACCTCTGCCTCTGCCAAGGCAATATCCACTACCCCCATAGGACAGTGCAGCAGGTGTGTAAAAATGGGGGACTCTCCACAGTGTAGCCATTTGGCTATATGCAATGGAAAGTGATCCAAGCTCTCTGGTATTTGGAGGAGCACTCTAAAGTGCTCCTGATTATTGTTAGTAGGTACATACCATCCATCATACTCTACCAGATGAGGGGGTTTGCCTATGGACCAGAGTCAACAATGATGTTCATTGTTGACCTATATGAACAGGTCCATATACATGATACTCCCTGACCAGTGGTGATCTAAAAAGTATATTCCATAGGTATATACATGATTCACCCAGGCAGAGGGTACACAGTTTGTGAGGAGGTGAAAAATGACCTCTGTTTCACTGAAATTATTGATCTACATAGGTAACACCTGTAGCCTATGCAGTGTGAATGTGTAGAGTTTGAATGGATCAAACTCCTCTATATGTTCATGGTAACTATCAACTGTATCCCAATAGAGATGGGGTTGAGCTACCACCATAGTGAACAGCTACATATATGCTGTTTGTGTATGAGGTAAGGTTAGGGCTAGTGCCCAACCCAATATGTAGGCTGAAGACCAATCTGAATACAAGTTCTGGGAATCTGGATGGTCATGGTGCATAATATATTGCACTTATGTATTAATGTCAAAATGCTAGTCAATCAGAACTTGATTAAGTCCTACTCCCCAAGTGTTGTTATCTATATGGCCAAGCATGGCTGACAAGTAAAAGGGCTAGGGGACTAATTGCCAATAAGAGTTCCCCTTCAGCAGAGAAGTGGCTAGCTCTTTTGGAGTAAATTTCAGGATGTGCTGCATAGTGAAGTTCAGCTCTGATCTATCATGGTATAATGGAAGATCTAATGGAACTGCTGGATAAGGAGAGCAACATGTACTCTCTCCTATATGGTAATGTGAGTATTAAACTTACAGACAATATGGAGCATCAGCCACAGCTGCTCTAGGTTCATGGGCATTCCTCAAGGAGCCCACCAATAAAGTTGTTCATATTGTGGAGATAGATGTCAGGCACAAAGCACCTTGTTACCCACAAAGACTGAATTAGTCATTGGTGACCAATAGTAATTAGAGTGTAGCATACTCCAGAAGTCATTGCAGTATGCATAGTGCCCTCATATCTAAATGGTTTATTAGCCATCTGGTAGACAGCTGGCCACTGTATCATTGAAATGCTTGAAGTCTGTCTTGGCCTTCTCAGCATCAATAGCTAACAGCTATTTGACATTAGCATTGTGTGTCTTTTTTTGATGATGTATTGCAGCATCATTGTCTGAGTTGTTATCCAAGATATGTTTCTTAGACAAAGTAATATTGTCTTTGTAATCACTCCTCAAATAGGATGCAGCCACATTGCTGGCTGCTTCTTAAGAAGTTGGGCCTGGAGTGATAAAGAACTCTTTGTCATGTAGATCCTGCTGAAGAGGTGGAATATGTTCATAGAACAGAGCTCTGAGCATTATATAGGTTATTGGCTCAAGGATCTCAATTACTCCTGCCTCTGATTCCTATAGCACATTTATGGGATAGGCAATTGAAGTGGTGATGACCATTAAGTCATCAGCCTGTGACCCTGTAGGGGCTGGCTTTATAGAGCCAGCCTTGGTTATAGCTGGCCATAATGGCACAGCTTTAGTTAGTGCTGGCCTTAAGGGTCCAGTAGTGGCTCAGAATGTCTCAAGGTCTGGGCACACATCTATCAGCTGGTCCTTGCCAGTGGAGAACAATATCATCATAGGGCACCAGTGGTGTCCTCTAGCTTAAGGAACCCTCAAAAGGCCCAGAAGGCACTGTATAGGCCTTCTTTGCCTCAGGAGGGTGAAGAGAGGAAGCTATCTGCTTCTTCAATGCTGATTAGAAGAGGTTCAAACAGACCTCATCCCTCTGAGTTTGTACTATGTCAAGTTTGTTAAGAACTTGGGCAATTGCTAACTGCACTATAGGATTGTCAAGGACATCTGCACCAACATTGTCTGGCAC
>JABCKS010000048.1:19334-56944 GCA_018851325.1 Termitomyces sp. DKA19
AACATTGTGGCAGGTCATTGTTGACTTCCCATACTCATTCCTTGACCAGGTCTAGCTATTGAAGATGGCACCACAGAGTACTATGGCACTACATATTGTTGGAACTCCTGTGACTACACAGTTTGTATAGCTACAGAATGTCTGAAGTTTGTCACTGAAGATGCCCTCAGCCCCCTGCATCCTCTATCTATTTCACTATGCTGCAGGAGACCACTGCATCCCTTGCACTGGTGACTGCTGCATTGCCACAGTGTAACTTGGTGGAGCCACATTCAGTGGCACCACTATAGGTACTACTCCCATAGGCCTCATGTCCTATGGAGGCACTCTTCTTGCTGTTAGGGGTAGCATATTCCTAGACAGCAGCCCCATGTTGAACAGTCCTGTCATGAGGGGTATCTTACCCCTACTCTCTGGTACTCCTTCCCCTTTTGAGCTCTGTTCAGAACTCATGGAATAGCCTGACAGCTCTTTGTCTACCTCACTTATTTTTTTTTCTCTTCTTGCTATTGTCTATTGGGCAACAAGTCTTCCTGTATGATGTCAGTGTGTTGCATCAACATTGTAAAAAGAGACAAGGAGAATTCTGCTCCAGTTTTTGGACCTGATACTTGTGGAAAGTTTGATGATTTTATATTCAGAATATTACATTTAATGTTGTATGTACTATGCAGTGCTAGTGTGAAAAGTATGATGTATAGCTGGCCACTAAGCCTGAGTGTTTGTCCACTAAGACTCAAAGTTAATCTACTATGGCTAACAAAAATTAAGCTCAATTAACCTTTTCAAAAAAGAAAAAAATCAGCCATATAAGCCCTTTACAGATTCATTCACTTTTTTATTGCTTAGTATATTTTTTACTTATGACTAATTAACATAAATTTGTGAATGATGATATTTCAGCTTTGCTGCCTAACTGACACCAGAAAAAGATCCATAAACCTGCAAGTTTTGTTAGGCACTGTCCAGTTTATAAAGTTTATAAGATTTATCCTTAGTCAGAAGGTTAGATTATAGCTTTGTTAGTAAATGCATATGTATTATCTTTTATAATGATTATTATGTATATTTTTTCTTCTAGAAAACAATCTGTTCTATCAGCAAACAGTACTTCACTGATTATAAACTGTGCATTATGTAATACTCAGAAAGATAGAAAAAAATCAAAGAGAATATAAGCACTTTGAAATAGTGTTTGTGAGAACTCACATAATTGAAACACCCAGTTGCAACAATTATTCCCCAATTGAAAGAATTTAAAGATAATTAGTCAGTTAATGTCTTTTTTAGAGCTTTTGAAAAGAATTAAAGAAAAAAAAAAGAACAAAGACAAAGAACCAAACAATATCTAATAATGCTTACAGTAACTTTGCTAGATCTAAACTATTAGCAGGCTTTGTTAAAAAGCTATTACCTCAATATATAAAACTTTAAATTAGCACTCCAACTGTACACTACTATTCCACATAGAGTGCCTTAACATATCTTTGCCTTTGCATTTTGTGTCTAGGACTAGATTTACCTATCTTTGGTGTTTTAGAGCACTGTTTGGCCATCCTTTAGGCCTTTAAATATGTAACTTGATCTATTATACAGTGCAGCTCAGTTTCTCTAACATATAGACACTGGTTTACATTGTCCAGCTGAGTCAACTGGTAATAAGTCCATGCTTATATACTAAGGAAAATGTTGAGAACATGATACATCAATCTGAGATGCAAAGTTCAACTTTTAATACAGATTTAACCATTAATGCTAGTTGTATTGCTTGTTTTTTCTGCAGCTACACTCTAGATATACCAGCTAATGCCAAATCTGATATCATAGAGCATTCTCAGAATCAACTAGTTATTGTTGCTCTCACTTGTCTCAAAATTGTAAAATCTATCTATCTTGAATTACCTTGCAGCATGGAATGTTAGGCCTGTTAAATTCTTAAAAAGTCTAAGAGAAAATATTCTAAGTCTGCTGTACAAGTTCTTCTTTGTACAGCACTTTGAATAATACTTTTTAGTAAGGATTGATTGTTTATTTGGAGGTGTGAAACTGATAGATGACTATGTAGCTAAAAGTGATGGTGACAAGAAGCTTGCCTCTGGCCAAAATCTAATTTCTTTGTCTTTATCTGAGTACCTTATAGCTGTCATCCAAACTCTCTCAAAAAGAACCTAGGAAATAGGTACCAACCCCTTTCATATGCCATGCCTACAGATCAACCCAACAAGTTTTATGCCTAGGATATGTGTGTCTCTCATTTCTGTAGCACTGCTGTTTAAACCCAGAAAAAAAAGACATTGATCATCTTTAAGGGGGATCTTTCTTTTGTAGATATAAAGAATCAGATTTTAAGAATGTAAAAAGTTGGATAGTATAATGTTTTCTCTTTCTTGATGTTTTCAACCTTATTATGAGCTCACAAACAATCTTGCCAGAGGCCAGAACCAGTGACCATGATTCCTCAGAAAGGACACAGTATAGAATTGCTGTTGAAATGGATTATTATTAAGCAGCTCAGAAATATAAGAAGAAAAAAAATTAAGTGAGGTTCTTATCATCATTAGTATCTCTCTTCTTTTTGAGGAACCATCTTAGATGGTTTTTTGGCTAAATTTGATATTGAATTGTGCAAAGGAAGAAGTTTTAGTGCTCCAGAAGTAAAGAGATGAAACTTTGCTTGTTTATATCTTCTTATGAACCACATTGTATAGTAATGATTGATCACTTAGGATCACATTACTCTCAAAGCACAGTTTCTCAATGAGCAAAACTAACTCACAATGACTATGAATAAACTTAGAACTGTTACAGCTGAGAGGGATTATCCAGCACTAGTGTAAATGTTGTATTTGATCCTCTCATATTTCATATTGGATAATATACACTACAGATTGTGTCAAAATTGAGGGAGCTTGCTATCTGTTATATCTGCTATAAGCTGATTACAAGTCTATTACTGTAAGTCAACTATTTTCTGTTTTATTATCCTGTTTACTTTATGGCATAGTCCTTTTTATAGCTACATAGTTTGTTCAGAATGTGGTAAAAAGTAGTGGAGTGGAAATTTCTCTCAAACATGCCCAGTTTGTCAAGTCAGTTTGTTTCTTCTAAATTCTCTCTACATAAAAAAATTTAGAAGTGTTTGCAATAGTGAATACTTGATCTTGTATTACAAACACATTTATGGGTATACTAGGCTTTCAGAAATTACTTACAAGGATTTACTATTATTATACAGTAAGATGCAGATTTGGAAAAAAATAACCTAGATGCAAATATTTACTATTAGAGCACATATCAATGCAAATAGGAACTGACTATCAAAAGCATTTGCAAACTCATCTAGAAATCCAAGAGAAGCTACAATAATATTGAGTGATCTATGTGTCTATATTGTATAAGAACCATCATCTTAGAAGTTAGAAGAAAGTACAAAGATGTGAAGTTTAGCTGGATAAGCAGCCCTCTAAGCCCAAGAAAATGCATTGAAAGCCTGAGGTATGTATCCTGTCAGTCATAAAATACTGAAGGTATTTCAATGGAAAATTTTCAGTAAGCAGTATTGACCCAGCAACTTCTTTATAAAGATGTGACCTTCAGAGGATGCCACCACTGGACTTGGTGGAATTTTCAACAATGCTGTCAGGTAATATCATTAGCAGAGATTTTATAGAATTTCTCTTATATAGTAGTATGATGTATGACAGAAGGATACTGTTTGTTATGACATGTCAACACATCAACTTCTTGAAAACTTCTCACTGTGTAAATGGACCCTCCTATTTATCAGAAATGTAGCAAGTGTTAGTGTATGCTATTGGTAGATGCATCATATTTCAGTCTAATGCTTGATAATTAGTTCTTGAAAATGTATTCCTTATGTTTAAAGCAATAGTAGCAGGCTGACAGATAGCATGCTGCTGCAAATAAAGAGAACAGGGCACCAAATAAGAATACTGATGTCAATGCCATTGACCTACTGACTAACATTCCTGTTATCAAGTTAAAGACATTCTTGCAGCCACTTAGAAAGCTTTCCAAGACCAAGGACATTATTTTCCTTGATACCCACATCAAGTTTAACAAAAATATTGCCAAAAAGCACAATCTATATGTCATTTCTGATGCACTGTCTGTAAATATCTGGGAAAAAGTAAAGTACCAATTCTTGTGAGATTTTCTACATGAATATATCTCTGAGTTTTTACTTACAGAAAGTATAGCTACTGCAACTTATACAATCACAAGAGAACTTCTTCAACATGGTTTATGTATCACTCTTTAAAAAATGATGAATGCCAATATAAGCCAAAGAAGTCCACCTAGTTGGCTTCACATCACAATAACTGATGGTTCATTTGTTGCACTTATTATATTAGAGCACCAGGAGGATTATACTCTATGTTGGTGTATTGATGTTCCAGAAGATGTTTAAGATTTTGTACATGATCACTCTGCTTTAAATCCAACTCAGGTATAATCTTCTTCTATAGTTGCACAATCAATATTGACTATTACTCACTTACAAGCTAGAGAATAAGATTTCAAAAAAAAATCCCACTCTAGCCTTTTCTCAAAAGGCCATATACTACATTTGGTACTATCAGATATGTGATCAATAGAAGTACCATGCAGATGAAGTAAAGTCAACACATATTAATATGAAATTTAAGTTTGATGTCAAAACAAAGTTCTATAACCTTGGTCAATAAGTCTCACTTAGTTTTGCAAGAGTTCAGGGCTTTAAAATACTAGTTTTTATTTGGTCAAGTAGATAGATATAATAGATTAATTGATTTTGATTCAACAGCACAAGACAGTCTCAGAACTAATAAATGGGGTGCAAAAATATATTCAACTTATAAACTCAAAGCTCTTCAGTTGTTTCTAAGCTCAAGATATCTGCTTCCTAGAGACTCTAAGCCAGGGCAAGGGAATTGCTTGCCCAAAGTTCCCAATTCCTCCTCTCCTTTATACCTGCTGCATTGTACATAGACAATTATTATCCTCATGTGAAATTCTCATTTTAATCCATACTCAGAGTGCCAATGAATGCTTGGCATGATTTTGAGCAATCTAGGTGGAAAGTTTAGCCATTGACTGGCTAAACCTTTCTCTGCTAACTCTTTTTTCTTCTCTTTAGCTCTACATTCTGCAGCCTGATGACTTCCTTGATTTATCTATATAGCACTGGCTGTATCATAGTTCAGGATGAGCTATGGTTGAAGTGGACAGGTGAGGTGAGGTGAGGTGCAAGTTTGATGAGTGGTGAGTAATTGGCTTTTGGACTTAGTCCAAGATTAGATTTAATTACTGCCACTTCATTGGCTATTATCCCATCAATTTTGATTTCAGATGGCTTCCTTTTTCACTGCTGTCCATGCATCAGTTGTTGTTGTTACATATGTTAGATATTATTGGGTGTGAAACTTCCCTTGGAATTTCCCTCTGCTAGGTGATTAGTTTACCATTTGTATCATCATTTACTACTTCTAACATACTTTGGATTCCCCTCTGCTAGCCACATAATTTAGCTGTTGATCCTAAAGGTTGCACTTACAGCAGAACAAGTCTCCAAATCCTGGTCTGGAAGCCCCTCATAGCCTGTATAGAACCTCTGAGCCCCTTATCCAATGCTTTCCCACCAGGCTGAAGCATCCATGGAATTTTATATCTCAGCTCAGCAATCCAGACACTCCCTCAGAAGTTCCAGCCCCTCAGGACAAGGCCTGGACTTGCCTGCTACACTTAGAGAACTAGGTGCAATTGACCCAATCTTTCCTCTTACATCACACAACCAAACTCTTCACCCTTTGTTGAAACACCAAACTCATTTCCCAGTCCCTCCAGGCACTACTAGAGCACCTGACCCTAACATCCACACTATTTCTGGCTACAAAGACACCCCTAGCAGCTCCAACAGCCTTGCCAGCAGCTTTAGTAGCCCCCCAAGTGCAGATTCTCTGTTCTATGCTTCCAGATGCATACAATGGCAATTACTCTGGTGGAGAGTGCTTCCTTCAGTCCTGCCTCATCTATATCCATCTCAGTAGGGATGCCTTTGACTCCAATATGCTGAAAATAGCCTGGGTGTTGTTGTACATGAAGATAGGACATGCCTCTACCTATATACTATGGGTGTTTTGATGCCCCAGAGATGTCAGGAGTTTTGCAGATTGGGCAGCCTTCAAGAAAGACTTCTGGACAGAGTTCTTCTCAATCAAACCTACTAAAACTGCCACCTTAGTGCTACACAACCAGGGGTAGTATGGGCAGGGGAAACAGATGCTAGACAAGTATATCAACTCCTTCTGAGCACTAGTCAAGTAAGTGGCCTACTCCAATGGCCTCCAGCTGTGCCTCACATTCCAGAATGGCTTACACCCCATGCTACTAAAACACATTGACAACCTTACCAAAAGCTACCTAGATGACACTCAGATTGCCTACTGGTATAAGGTGGCTTAGGATCAGTGGCAGCTCATGGAGATCTGATGGGAGTTACACTGTACATACCTGACTTACTGCCCTGCTCCCATTGCCCACTCTCTGGCACTTTGCTTATGCACTTCCAGCACCTGCCTCTGCTCTGGCCCCCTCCACCCCACAATCCTTGCTATTGGGCTTAACTGTACCATGACCCTTACCACTAGGTATCCCTATGGATGTTAACACTATCCAACAGCACCATTCCACACTACTACTTTACCAGAGATACCAGAAACCCAGGCACTTTGTATAGCACTGTCCACTGGGTCTTAAGGTATATTACCTTTTTACAGTGGAGCAGGAGGAGCTCCTTCTGCAGCCATTGGCAATGAGGAGTGCTGCTGGGGATCCCTTACCAGATGAGCCAGCACTGAAGTTGATTCTGGAGGAGAGTGGCACTTGCACACCCCTCCCATGTCTGGAGAAGGATTTTTAGCTGAGTGGCAGATGAGATGTATGCCTCTGTTGCCAAGTACTAACAGGTTTGCTTGTCTGTCAATAGAAAATAACATCATTTCTCTTGCTATCAATGACCCTAAGCTAAAGAAACCTTAGTATCTTTCTCCAAGTGTACAAATACCAACTCTGGACTCCAAGCTGAGCTCCCCAATGTCTATTAGGCCCTGTCCATGCTACTCTGCCTGGGAATGCCAATTGCTCTGGCAGTACATAGTAGCCACAAACCCTTTGGTGAACTCCTTGCACCTTGACATGGAGATTGAGACCATGGACATCCAGCAGTCCCATGGAGTTACTGCCCTCCTAGATAGTGGCACCATGGAGTTGTTCCTGGACTTAGATTTTGTTAAGTGCTACCACCTGACTACATAGCCACTGTCTCAGCCTATCCTAGTGTTTGATGTTTAATATTGACAGAATGCCCAACAAGGCCAAGGCCATCAACTCTATGGTTGATCTTGTCCTCTGCTACCAGAACTATACTGAGCAGGCAGTCTTTGCCATCATCAGACTAGGTAAGCAGGACATGATTCTTAGGTTCACTTAGCTTTGGGAGCACAACTCCAAAGTAGATTGGGCCCAAGGCAAAGTGACCATAAGCTAATGCCCTCAGAAGTGTGCTACCTGCACCACTGAGGTCAAGAAACAGCCCTGGGCTGAGGCTTGAGAGTGTGCAGCCATTTGGGCTTGCTGTGTGGGCCATTTTCCCCTTGCAGATCTAGATCTTCTGGACTCCCCACTCTTGGTATTCCCTTGTAAAGGCCCTCTACAAAGATGACCAAAGCAGTGGCAGGGCTCTGGAGGAGGATCTGTTAGGGGAGTTTTGTGCTTCATGCAACTCAGAGTCCCTAGATGAAGCAGTAGAGATTGGAGATTAGATATATACCACCACCCTACACCCCCTACCCTCTACTGTGGAGATCTGGGCCAGCCAGACCACCTTCCAGTGGCTGGTCCAAGCATTTGCAGTGAACTCAGTGCCTTGAGAGCTCTGGAACATCATACCTCTCTATTTCATGCATTTGAGGATGTGTTCTCCAAAGCCTCTTTTGACTTACTTCCAGAGTGCAAGCAGTGGGACCATGCCATTGAGTTAATGCCAGACTCCAAGCCCACCAGCTGTAAGGTCTACCCACTAGCACCAAAGGAGCAGGATGAACTCAATGCCTTCCTACAGGAGAACCTAGCCTGTAGTCACATCTGCCCCTCCAAATCCCCAATGGCCTCTCTGGTTTCTTCATTCATTAAGAAGAATAGCTCCCTTGAACTGGTCCAGGACTACTAGGTTCTTAATTCCATGACCATAAAGAACTACTATCTCCACTCCTCCTCATCTCTGAACTCATCAACAATCTTCAGTGTGTGCAGTACTTCATCAAATTGGACATCTAGTGGGGCTAGAACAACATATGGATTCAGAAGGGAGATGAGTGGAAGGCTGCCTTCCAGACTAACTGGGGATTATTCAAACCTCTCATCATATTCTTTGGACTCACCAACAGCCCTGCCACCTTCCAGACAATGATGAATAACATCTTCTAGGACCTGATAGGCTGAAGGCATAATGTGCATATACCTCAACAACATCCTCATCTATACTAAAACACTGGAGGAGCACTGCCAGGTCATGTGCATTGTCTTGGAATGTTTCTGCCTTCATCAACTTTATCTGAAATCAGAGAAGTGTGAGTTTGAACAAACCCAGATCAAGTACCTTAGGTTGATCATCTTGTATGGAGCTGCAGAGATGGACCCAGCAAAGGTTGCAGGTATCATGGAGTGGCCAGAGCCCAAGAACATGAAGAAAGTGCAGGCCTTTTTAGGCTTCACTAACTTCTGCTAGAGGTTCATCCAGGATTTCTCCCATCATGCCCAACTGCTATTTGACCTCACTGCAAAGAATGCTACCTAGAGATGGGGCCTCCTGGAGCAAATAGCTTTTGACAACCTCAAGCATGCTGTCACCTCTGGACCTGTCCTTCACTTCCCAGACAATGGCTCCCCCTTCCAGGTAGAAGCCAACAGCTCTGACTTTTCCACCAGAGCTATTCTGTCAAAATAATCCTGGGAGAATGGAAAGTGACATCCAGTGGCCTTCTACTCCAAGAGTCTGAATGCAGTTGAGCACAACTACAAAATCCATGACAAGGAGATGCTGGCCATCATCTGGTCCTTTGAGGAGTAGCAGCATTTCCTGGAGGGTGCATGGTATAAGTTTGAAGTATAGATGGATCACAAGCACCTCAAGTATTGCTGGATGGCCAAGAAGCTCAATTGCCAACAGGCCTAGTGGTCCCTCTACTTAGCCAACTTTGACTTCTTGCTACACCACAGGACAACAGCAATGTTGTACTTCTCTGGCTTGAACTATTCACAATCTAAGCTATGGAAGGTCTAGCTGTCAAGAGAGCAGAGGTAGACATCCTCTAGAACATCCGGCAGGGCAACCAGGCCAGTCAGTAGGAGGAACTTGTTGCTCAGATAGTCTGGGTGCTAAAATTGAAATGTACCACTGGTGCCAAGCTGGTCCATATAGACAAATGGGCCCTCTGAGATGAGATCTTGACTTTCTAAGATTGTATCTATGTACCCAATGTTCTGGAGCTCCACCAGTTACAATTCAAGCTATAGAAGGCTTACCTGTTGAGAGGGTGGAGGTGGAGATCCTCTAGGACATCAGATGGGGAAACTGAGATCATTACTTAGGCAGCCAGGGTGCTCAAGTCCAGATGGACCTCTGGTGTCAAGTCTGTCTGTGCAGACAAATAGGCCTTCCACAATGGACTTCTGACCTTTTGAGATTATATCTATGTGCCCAACAACTCAGAGCTCCACCAGAGAATTGTAGAGCAACACCATGACTTCTAGATCACAGAACACTCTGGCTGGTGGAAAATGTTGGAGCTAGTGTTCTGGAACTATTGGTAGCCCCAGATGTCCCAGTATATTGGGTTCTATACTAGTACATGCAATCTTTGTCTCTGGATCAAGCCCTAACATCACCTTCCCTCCAGTCAGCTACATTCTCTGCCTATCCCTATGGAGCAATAGAGCATTGCCTCAGTGGACTTCATTATAGAGCTCCCTGATGCCCATAGTTATGACACTATTATAGTAGTGGTGGACCTCTATGGCAAGCAAGCACACTTCATCCCTACCTATACTACCTACTCTACTATAGGTGCTGTTAACCTGTACCAGAAGAACATCTGGAAGTTGTATAGCCTCTCTGATGCCTACATATCCAACTAGGGTCCACAGTTTGTGGTGGACTTCATCTGGGAGCTCTACCAACTACTCAACATGAAGCTTTATACCTCCACTGTCTATTACCTACAGTCCAACAGCCAGACCAAATGTAAGAACCAGAAGCTCAAACAATACCTCTGCCTCTTTTGCAACAAGTGCCAGAATGACTGGGATCCCCAATGCCAAGTTCCAGTACAATAACTACATTCATGTAGCCACTTAGTTTTTACTCTTCTTCCTGGACACTGGACATCACCTATGCATAGGCTTTGAACCCCAGGCCTGACCTTTGGAGAATAAAGCTATGAATGAGTTTGTGGACCAGATAAAGATTGCACAGAAGGAAGCCCAGGCAGTACTGGCAAAGGCAAAAGACAACATGGCATGATATTACAACTGTGAAAGGACCTCAGTACCCAAGTACAAGTCTAGAGATTAAGTCTACCTGGACACCTCTGATATTATGACTACTCAGCCATCAAAAAAGCTCTTGCATTACTCTAGCCTATTGACTCTGGCTCTCTATAGGAATGTGCCAGTTCCATTCACTCTTCAACATAGTCAAACTGACCCTGGCCCTAACAGACCCTATCCCAGAGCAATACTTAGCACCCCTGCCACCTCCAGTGGTAGTCAACAATAGCAAGGAGTACAAGGTGGAGGAAATCCTAGATAGCCATTTATTCTGATAGCAAGTACAGTACAAGGTAAAGTAGAAAGGTTACAGAATTGAGGACATCTCATAGGAACCTTAGGAAAATGTGCACATGCCAAGACTGGTCAGAGAGTTCCACTGATGACACTTAGATATACCTTAAGCCATTTGAGGAATCTATCTCCTCTCACTAACAGACTAGGTGATTCAGAATTTCTTCTACCCTGCACATCATGATGCCACATCCTAGAGGGGGGGTGATGTTAGGGGACTACTCTTTCCAACCTCTGCCTCTGTCCAACACTGACTCTCCTCAACCAGTTCCATCCCTTCAAGACTTGTTTGATGGCTCCTAGGAGTTTTATAGGTCCCCAGAAATTTCTAGAGAACTTCAGAACTTTCTATGATCCCTCAACAAGCACTTTGGCTATTGCTGGTTACCTACACAGTTGTTCCTATGCCTCTGCTGCCTATTGATGCACTACACCAAGTAGTGCAGATTCTTAGACTTGATCTTTTTGGATTCCTCTCTGCTAGGTGATTAGTTTACCATTTGTATTATTGTTTACCACTTCTAATATACTTCAGATTCCCCTGCCACATGATTTAGCCATTGCTCCTGGAGGTCACCCTTATGGAATGATGACTATGGCTTGGGTCAAACAAAGGGACTAACAATATACCAGAAATATTTTAGGTCATCTTGGAAGAAGCTTAAAACAGCCAAAGTCAATAGCAGCCACATATATACTGTAGACATCAAAAATTTTACTTGTAATTGTGGAAGGCAAAAATATGACCAATACTACCTTTACAAGCATCTAGTATAGGTGTTTCAGCAACCCAACTCATGATTCTTCTCTCAAGTCATTCACCATCATGTCTTTCCTATTTATTAGCATCCTGAGCTAATACCAAAGGATGCCAAAGATTCACCATTCTTGTATGATGGTGGTGGAAGTATTACAGATGGTGATAATCATGAGTGGAGTGGAGACAAGAATGTATTGTGTGGTAGGGAAGGATGGCATAAATCACTCAGCACAATACAGACACAGATGAGGAAGCCTATGCAATGACAAGCAACAAACTCAAAAATTCAGCTGCTAGTTGAGAATTTAAATGACAGTGTACCAATATTAATCTAGAGATTATTGATCTTGCTTGCTCCTCCCCAGTTTTAGAAAGCCCACATTTTAGCTCATCTCTTTTTGAATATGGGAGTGGTGAAGAACAGAAAGTAAGTACTACCTCACTTACTT
The DNA here is from genome assembly GCA_018851325.1 of Termitomyces sp. DKA19. Lineage (NCBI taxonomy): Eukaryota > Fungi > Basidiomycota > Agaricomycetes > Agaricales > Lyophyllaceae > Termitomyces > Termitomyces sp. DKA19. The sequence goes on from JABCKS010000048.1 coordinate 31,446, forward strand.
AAACTCTCTGCCCCTTTTATAGGTAGATGAATTTATAGAACAAATCACAAAGCAAGCTGAGGTTTTTGAAGAGGCAGCAGCCATACTTTGCAGTCAGCTGCAGTTCAAGAACCTGATTTGGATGTTTGGATATGATGTCATGCACTCTGTAGATGATATTTGACTGTATGAGAGGACAGGCAGGAAATATAAAACTACATGGGCAGAAGGGAGACTGAAGTCAGAAAAGTGACAAGCAAAGTTTATAATGAGTTATATATGACAAGAAGCTGCATTCTGAATGGCACTGGAGTGACAAGTCTGGTGGTGTGTGTTTGGCTAATGGCAAGCCACAAGTACTTTTTATCATTACATAACTTTAACACAACTTGCAAAAAAAACTGTCTGACCCTAGAATATGCTTGAAATATTTATATACATATATATTTACTCAGTGATATATTGAGTCAAGCTAAGGTCACAACTAGTAGTCTACACATCTGACAGCATTGTTGAAAATCCCACCAAGTCCAGTGTCAGCATCCTCTGAAAGTCACATGTTTGCAAAAAAGTTACTAGGTCAATAGTATTTACTCATATTTTCTGGTCACCTAATTTAGGTCAATTCAAGGTGTTGTGAGAAAGCAAGAGGACAGAAAGAGAGATGAGATAAGAGAGTGTCAAGATTGAAGAAGAAGTGGGACTAAGGGTTTGGATGAGTGTTGTAAAAAGAAACATTTATTTCTTGAGTACTAGTGAGTTCTTGAGTCTTGGATCTCCATCCTGAAAAAGAGAGGACCAAAACTCAAGCTAACTACAAGGGGACTAGTGGCTGATTAGTAGGTAGAATAGAATGAAATGTAATAGAAATAGTAGATGGGACAGTGAAATGTATGATATAATGTAGATCTAGTAACAAGAATGTGCTGCAAGTGCAGTGTGAGATAATATGAACCTATGTAGAAACAATAGCTTACCTGCAAGCACAGTGTGAGATAACAACATCTTTGACATGTTGCTCATGGTCTATATATAATATTGAGTTGCCATCAAGATGATTGGCAGTGAGCAGGGAGCAGGAGTGATTGTGATGACATGAAGAGTGGGTGAATTGACTATGCCTGGAATTAACCCCAGGCAAACCTCCCCCCTTACTTGCCCAATCCATTAATTTGAGGCATTGTAGGAAAGCAAGAAAGTAGAAAGAGTGATGAGATAAGAGAGTCTTGAGATTGAAGAGAATAGTGAGACTGAGAGTTTAGACAAGTATTGCAGAAAGAAATATTTATTTCTTGAGTCTTAGTGGGTTCTTGAGTCTCAAATCTCCATTATGAGAGAGAAGACTAAAGCTCAAGTCTTGGCTGTATAGTCCCAGAGAGCTGGAGGTTTGAAAGGGATGAAGTGAGTGTGGGCCACATGCAAAAGGGAGGAGATGTAGAGAATATGAAGGGGATCATTCTTGATGTACAGTTTGTATGAGTTCCTATACCACTGGCCCAGCAGCTGGATTTTGTAGTCAGAAGAACCATGCCACTGTAGCTGCCAATGCTGCACCCTACCTAGAACTGTGCCCTGCATACTGCTCCACATTAATGCCTGCAAGTGACAAGGCTTTACAGACTGAGTTAAAAAAGTAAGTGTAAAACAGGGCCTTGTCATTGGGTTGCTTAAAAAGGGGGGCATCATTATCTCTGAGCAGCAGTGTGAACTATTTTGTGAGGGCCACAATGAGGCAGGTAGAGTGCACAGAAGCAGTGGCAACCATAATTGTGGTTCCCTTCCAAAATGGGTTGGTTTTGGAGGCTGGTAAGGTGAGTCAGATGTAGGTGGGAGATTTAAAGTTGGGGATAAATTAAATGATCTGCAGGAGAGGTTGAGGTTGGCATTGTACTTACTGCCTTTTCCAACTGTGAACTCTGCACTGTGCAGAAAGCCTGAGTATGTGAGGCAGCAGGCTACATAGATAGAGGTGTGGCCAGCAATGACATCCAGTTTGAGCTGTGCAAGGATGGCAGTAAGAATGGAGAGAGTGATCAGCTGGACTGACCACCAATCCCACTTGCTATGATAGCACTTGATCCCCCAAATGAGATGCTAGATAAGGGGGGACTCAATGGCTGAGAAAGAAAGGTCAGCATTTATGTGGAGAAAGCAGACCAATAACAGATAGGCTTTGATTGTTTTGAGTTGGACTCTGCTACTGAGTCTTGCAACCTAAGAGAGGATGGTGGGATGGGAGGCAGATAGGATTGAGCCATTGGTGTTGTATAAGTTATTGAGCTGGACATGGAAAATGTACTGACATTGGCCTGTGGAGTAGGTCCACCAGGTACTGGCAGTAAGTCTATGCCAAAGGTGGAATGTGATAGTTTGAGAGTGATGCCTGTTTTGCTGGTACCACTAAGCTGGAGGCTCTTTGAGGTAAGTTTCTAGTTGAGCCAAGGAGCGATTTGAAACATGTGGGAAAAGGCAAAACAAGAGGTAGCATTAGTGATCAAATTCTCAAAAGAGGAAAGCTACTTGGAAGAAAAGGAAAAGTCAAGATGGCAGGCTAGGGCGATCAAGCACTTAACAAGCTTCATCATGGAGGTGGACTGAATTGTCCTGTTCTGAATAGCTTGGAAGATGGCTTTATCATTTACATAGACTACTATGTGGGTTGCTCTGAATAGGTTTCCTCAGCAAAGCATGGCATAAACAATGGCAAGCATTTCCTTTACCTGAATATGGATGCTGCTCAGGTAGCATGGACAATGGGCAGAGAACCACTCTGCTTCATAGTGGCCACTCAAGCTCTTTGCCCTGCTGGCATTGGTGAATATATTGATTCTATGCCTTGTGGGTGCAAAAAGGTGCATGCCATTCTACTCAGGAGCCACTAAATCCAACCAGAGAATATCTTGCCTGACAGCCTTGGAGATGTACTGGGTTGCAAAAGGGGAGGGTGGAAATAAGGTGGCAAAATTGTAGAGGGTTTGGAGAAATATCTTGGGGGACAGAAGGATGACTTGCAATACAAATTGCAAGAAGCCAGTGAGCTCATCTAGCTAGCATGTGCAGCAATGTTTTGTTAGCTATGATAAGGTGAGATTTTGGAGGTAAATGAGTTTGTCAGTGGACAGGTGGACTTCCATGGCAACTGAGTTTAATTCTAGCTCAAGAAACTTCATAGTTGTGTCTGGCCTCAGAATCTTGCATGGCTGGAATCATAGCCCAAGCTGGGCATCAAGGCTGAGAGCCTATGTGAGGGATTTGTCAACCAAAGACTGAGGAAAGGATAGAGGGAAGATGCTAAGAAAGTCATCAAAGTAATGGCATATACAAAGCAGGGATATTGCAAGCCAATATCCAGTGGAGGGCCTCTATGAAAAGATTGAAAATATAGGGCACCAATCATGCCCTAAAGGCAAGGACTATGTCAAAGTAGAACCCCTCAAGCCATGTGATGCCTAGGAGCAGCCAATCAGCAGCACAGATGGGGATGTGGCAAAAAGCAAACTCCAGGTCTAGCTTAATCATTAGGGAACCTGATCCTAATGACACAATGTCCTGGAATTGTATGGTTGACTATGTCATATGTAATAGATGCTTCACTGTCTGCTATTTCATTATTGACTAAATGACCATCTGGCCATGAAAGATGATGAATGTACTGAATTTTGGTGGAGCATTTATGGGTAACTGTCCTGATAGGCAAAGCATAAAAGTTGCCAAAGGGTAGTAAAGCAAATGGTCTGCATCTTTACCCATTAGTAACTTGTATGGCAACATCTTTGGATAGAGCATCTGTGATAGCAGAAGATGTGAAGGCAGTCTTCAGGTTAGAGTAATGCTAACTTAGAGAGCAGTCACCCACAAAGCCAATGTCAGCACCAAAGTATATGATTTGCATTAAATAATTTACATAGACACAGTCAGAGTCTTGTAAATAATGCAACTATGCCTCCTTGTTGAGCATTGAGGAGACATGAGGCAAGTAAGAGGTGTCAAGGAGGGGAGCATTTATACAGGGGTCAGTGTTTGGGCAGGAAGGAGGGATGGGGAGATTGCAACCAATGGAAGCAAGGAAACTAAAAGGCTGGACAGAGTTGCTTATGGCATGGCCTAGGCAAGATTGATGGGTGAGTGGATGGCAGCTCACTCTACTCCAGGCCTAGTCTTTGTAAGTACTCTTGCCATGATCTGACTTCCTGTAAGCAATGCATGTGTACAACCAGCCCCATGGGCAGGAGTTGACTGCACACTTTCCCTCATTGAACTTCCAGCATGCCTCACCACTGGATGGGGCCCAGTTGGCCATGGTGCCTTTGGGAGCTTTGAAAGATGCTGGTTTTCTATGGGCATAAATAAATGTGTTCTGAAAGTAAGTCATTGTCCCATCAGCCTATTGGGAGTAGTCTCCTGCTGCCATGTCCACATGCCTGTGACTGAAGAATACCAAGTGATAATTATACATTGCTCCCCGTTCAGAATACCAAGTGATAATTGTACATTGCTGCCCATTCATACTCCACAACTATAGCAGAAGAAGTATCCTGTGACAGTGTTGTCCTTGCTGTGAAAGAAAAGGATGTCGACATAAGTCTGGAGAGGGATGATAACAGAGAAGGGCGTCTTGTACTCTTTGGCCCAACCTGTGACTAACTTTGAATTGATTTGTGTACCCATTGAATGTGTACGCCATCTCCTTGTCGCGCTGTGTTGGGTCGAGCTTGTGGAGGTCTAGTGCCTTGAAGTCGTGTAAGATGATAGCCCCCAGCACCACCACATCGATGTCGGGGACACGTGTACAAAGGGAAAGGGGGGCAGTAGACAACGCACTGGATATACCAGCTTCCACTATGAGAGGTACAAATGCTCTGGTAGGTGCAGTGGGCGAGGGGTTGGTCGAGGCCAGACCAGCTAGCTGGCTGGCGGGAGGAGCTGGTGGTAATCGCGTGAGGAGCTCTCGAACCATTGCATGAAGCTCGGTGTGGGAGTTTCGGAGGGAGTTGAATTCTTCGGTCGATACTGGTGCGTCCACGGGTGCAGCTGGAGGAGGGGTTGATATGGTTCTGGAGGCGGATGATCCTCTTGTAAAGCGGCCGTTAGCAGATCTAGGAGGCAGCGAAGCTTTTCTCATGCACTGATGTGCGAGGACGAAGGCAAATGATTAGACCGACGATGAAACGCGTGATATAATGTAGATCTAGTAACGAGGATGCGCTGCGATCGCAGTGTGGGACGACGTGAGCCTACGAGGAAACAATAGCTTACCTGCGAGTGCAGTGTGAGACGACGACGTCTCGGACACGTTGCTCGCGGTCTATATGTAATATTGAGTTGCCATCGAGACGATTGACAGTGAACAGGGAGCAGGGGTGATCGTGATGACCCATGAAGAGTGGGCGATTTGACTGTGCCTGGAATTAACCCCGGGCAAACCTCCCCTTACTTGCCCGATCAATTCCAACCGTGACTTGTAACGCTTTACCCTTCCCCGTGATTCGGGGCACGTTTGTATATATCAATCGTTCAAATGGACTTACCTTCTCGAGCAATCTACAAATGGCCCTCTCTTCGCAATACTATACATTCGACCCTCGCCCTAATTATCCTCTATTGATCACAGTCAAACGTTACTGGAAGGCGGATTCTAAACATCTGAACGACCCTTCAGCGTTGACACTCATCCTCACACATGGAACTGGGTTCCACAAGGAACAGTGGGAGCCGACGATAGATGAACTTTATGGCTTACTTGATCGCAAAAATGGCTCTCTTAAAATTCGGGAAGTATGGTCTATCGACGCACCGAACCATGGCGATGCAGCCATTTTGAACGAGAATATCTTGAGATTCGGGTACGAGCCTATCTGTGAGTATCTTATGCTTGTGGTCTTATCTAGGCCTCTACTGAAGATCAACTTTTTGATAGTCCCATGGGAAGAGTATGCTCGAGCTATATATACTTTCTTGACTGGTTTTGGAACGGGCGTGGACGTAGACTTTAGCACTCGCCGTCTCATAGGCATCGGCCATTCAATGGGCGCAGTCTGTCTGTTCGTCCTCTTCAAAATTCCATCAACAATGTGAACACTAACCATTCCGCAGACTACTTTCACTCGGCTACTCCTCAAAGTTGAAGTTTGAATCCCTCATTCTCTGCGAACTCATGTCAATGAACCCAAGGTTCATGGAACGGCCAGCTCAGATGCTCGTCACAGGTGCCATAAATCGGAGAGATATATGGCCTTCACATGAAGAAGCGTACAAGCTGCTCAAGAGCCGACCGGCTTGGAAAGTCTGGGACGATCGTGTACTCAAAATCTTTGTCGTGAACGTTCAGGTTTTCTTTGTCCTTCTGAAAAACTCTAATCCTTTACTCCAGAAAGACGGCATGCGACCACTTCCCACTGCGGAACATCCTGACAGGACAGGAGTGACCCTAAAATGTAGTCGTCAACAGGAAACTGTGAGTTATTCAACCTCTGTATCACAGCCAACATTCTTAAGCTGTCCTTTGCAGGCATGTTACCGTGACGGTATTGGATCACTTCGTGCCTATAACGTTCTCGGCTCTGTTGCACGACGAATGCCCGTTCATCTTATCTATGGTGCCACCAATGATTACCTGTACGTAGTTCAATCCTCTCCCCTCGAGCAAGCTTGTAAAGGCTGCAATAGACCTCAAGCAGTTAAAGATGATATCTTAGAAAACTCTGTTGGCGGAGTAAAACACTTAGCTTCTTTCTCCCGTCTCGAGGGTGCGGGTCATCTGGTATGACTGATCTAATTACAATTGTACATACTTCTGAATTGTCTCGGTCTCATACAACTGCAAACCAGGCACTGCCCCCTCTGAAGGCATACCTACACTCCTTCAAGAAAGCTATATTTACAGCCTGGACATCCTGCAAACAAGCAGACAAGACAGTGACATACTGCCTAGTCAAAGCCAGATGCATGAGGATTTGAGGGGGAAACTCTTCAGAGCACTAGACTAGACAAAGGACATCCAAAGCTAGCTGCTCAGCATTGCCAACAATGCAAAGACCCTGTTCCAGTACATCAACTGCATGAGAAGATTTGAGAGACCCTATAGACCTGTCCATCACCAAAGATATCAATGCCAGGCCAAAGAAGTAGAAAAAGAAACACAGAAGCCAACTATAAACAACAGGGACCTGCCTCTTTTACTTCTTATTCAATATAGATTGATCCAGCCTCAATGAGGCATAATATGATATGCAGAAAAGTTCCAGGCATATTCAGGCAAAGACATATGTGGGAGCCAACAATATTGATTAAATACTGAGAATGACAGATAGTACCAAGTAGTAAAAAGCAGGTAACCTATATAGAATTCAACATAAAGCCAGGCCCCAATAGGTATAGAAAATGATCAAACCAAATCATATTAAATACAATCTTTTGTCAAGCATTAAATTCCATGTTTATATAGCTTGCTTGAAGCTTGGAGTGACTATCTCAGCCATATGCAGTGTCTATGAGGGACCTCTACCCTGTTGGGAGGTAACATGTAAACCTTTTTATTAAACTCCCCATTCAGACAAGCAGTGGCAACATCCATTTGGTTATGTTCTAGGTTGAATATTGTTCCAGTGTTGCTATCAATTGTCTAGTGACTGCATACCTTGCCTTCACTTTCAGTATGTTCTCCCTTGCCATTAGCAACTCTTGTTGGAAGTTTTGCTTGATTCCTGCTGCTCAATCTCAGTACACCTCTAGCAATGCTAGTGCCATTAGTGCTGTTGGTGGAAGCAAGCCTTTTCCTAACCACTCCAGTTCTCCATCACCAACTTGTCAAGAAGGAGCCAGAGCCCAGTTGGCTTGGTAACATCAGTCACTAATATGTTAGCAACTAGAACAACTTCAACCCACCCTCCTTGCCACTATCTCTGTTGCTCCTTTGTTCTTTAACTCATTATTTTCCTTCTGATTGCCAAAAAGAAACATTCAGATACAATCAAGGCTGATATTATTAGAAACTTACTGTTGTCTGCTTAGTCTTACCTCTGAGACTTGCTCTGATTCCCCCAGGTTCCTCTCAATTACTGGTGCTAGGTCCCATTACTCTGCCAAAGGTGTTATCTCATCATTGTATATTTATTCTCTTTGTTGCTTGACTGCTAATGCTATCATGATTCTGAGTGATTCAAGGTGAACAACCACAGCATATGTTTTATCATTGTCTTCTCCCATGACCTGTAAGTATCCTTTGGCTAATAACCTCACCTTTTGTCTGACAATATGGCCTTCAGCATTGAACTTGTTTGCAAATATCCAGTGGCACCCAATAATTTTCTTCCCCTCTGGGACGCTTGACCTTGGCACCAAATGCATTACCTTCCTTTCTTCAAGTATACATAACTCCTCCTGTATTGCTAGCATCCATATGTCTGTCCTGTGCATAGCCTCATTGTATATGCATAGTACCTGTAAATCATCATCTATCCCTACCTGTGCCACCAGCACAAGGTATGCATATGCATCTTGTGCTAGCAATGACTGAGGCTTGGAGGCAGCTATTCCCTGGATATAGTTCATCCTTTACAGAGCTGGTGCCTGTATTTCCCTCTTGATGATGGGTGCCACTAGCTCAGAGTCAGCATTGGCTAGGTTAGCATCACTAATTTGGGTCTGGAGTTCATAGAGTGGGCCATTATCACATATTCAGAGTGCCACTGGTTGGTAAGGAGTAAGTAGTCTTAGCATGTTAGACAATGCAGATGCAGGTGCCTTGGTTGCCAATAGATTATCAGCTTCCTCAACAACTGTGAGAGGGTGATATCCTGTGCCTTCATCAAAAATAACATCACAAGAGGTCATGATGGACACCTGACTAACTCTCTGAGGACTTTGGCAGATGCAATACATCCAAATGGACACAGATATGTGATGTCCTGCTTTTTTTCTGACCACAATTCTTTAGGGATAGCATTGTATTGAGTTGATGGTAAACAGTTCCTTGTGTAAATCTGCATGGCAGCTGCCTCTGCCTATAGATCCTTTAGTAAACCACTCTCAGCCAGCCATGCACCAGACCCATTTAATGATAGTCCTAATAGAGCATTTGATGAACCCATTTTTAGAGTGTATATATGGGACAACAGGTTTCAAGATTACTCTGTGAGTTGAGCATTAGTCATTTGAGCATTTGTTTAGCCATTCTTATCCCACATTGACCCTGACCATCAATAATTTATGTTCCATTTGTCTCTCAGATTCTGTGTGGTAAGCTGCAAATGCAACCAAGGTACTTACAGCATCTTTCTGAGTGAGGAAAGATCCTGAAAGTCTAGTGGTATTCCTGTTAGTAGCCAGCATTATATATATTGTGCCTCCTAGTGAAGTCTTGGTCATGGGCCCCCACAAGCTGATATATATGCAATTATTTGGGTTCTTTTTGACATCATGCTCCCCATCACAGATATGTGCAGTGTGCTTGCCATAAACACAGTCTTTACATATCCCACTCACTTCAGAGTCCCTTTTCATGACTAGGCTCTCCAGGAGTCTCACTCTCATTACTTTGCAGATGGAGTCTACCCTGACATGTCTGAAATAGTGGTGCCATTCATCTAAGTCTACTAGCACATCTGGGCAAGTCACAATCATTACTGTGGTGTGTAGTGCTGTGTTTAGTCCATCCAACAGGTATATCCCCTTGTTCCTCTGTCTAACCAACACAACTTTGCTATCAGGGTCATTGAAAGTTGCCCTCCTATTTGCAAACACTATGCTAAATCCCACTCAATCAAATTTCCAATGGAGACCAGATTTGCTGACAAGTCAGAGGTGTGGAGTGTGTCCCTGAATATAAGTTCTGCTCTGCCCTAGTTGGTATTAACAACCTTCTTGACAGTGCCCAGGCCTATAATGCAGGAGACATTATCTCTAGATGCTGTCTGCCCCTGTTTAGGGACAGTAAACAGTATGTAGTCCAAGAAAACATCTTGATCAACAAAGCAATGATCTGTTGCTCCAGAGTCCACAAATTTCAGTACAGTGCCACTTATAAGAGTCAGGGCTGTGATTGCCATACTTGGGACAGAAGTGGTCTGTTTGGGTGTGTGTGGTGCTATAGCAGCTAGTGTATATATAGTCTGTGGATTATTCAGTCACAAGTTTGCATTTGCTAGATGAGCAGTAAGAGTGTTTTGGGGAGTATTGTTTGATGCAGCTAGCATTACTAATGTCTGTTCACAGTTTCTGAAAGTTGTTGAGAACTGTCCTTCCTTTCCACCTCCTTGCCAATAGCATCTCTCAATTGTGTGTCCTGTTCTTTTACAATTTGGGTTTGTGCAGACCAGTTTCTCTCTTTATGGTTTGATATCTGCTCAAAGTGCCATGACTGATGGTGCAACTGACTTTTGACATTTCAGACACTCTCATTGTATGAAAAGACCCAAGATCAGGTCCATTAACATCTTCATAGAGTACATGCTTGCAACCACAGTATTCCATGACTTTAGGAGACATGTCATCATAATGGAGGAGAGAGTTACATGCATGATTGCTGCCCCTTTTTCTGTGGCACTTTGTTAGATCCAGAGAACCTGGGGGCTCACCTCCAAGAGTGAGAACCTGCTAGTCAGTCAGTCAATGACTGGGAATAGAATGTACAAGTGTTCTTAGGCTGATCTGGGTGCTAGGCAATGTCCCAGAGCTGTAATGATGGTAGCAGAGGTTGGTGAAGTCCATGAGAATGTTCTATGGACTAAGACAACTATGCTAGAGAAGGAAATAGAGAGAGAAAAAGAGTAGATTGAGAGTAAAAAATAGACAGAGTAAATAGACAGACAAAAGTAGGCAATATCAAGACTACCAACTGACTATAGGGGGCTCAAAGCTATATACTCAGGGTCTTCAGGGAGGGTCAGACAAAATAGGGAGTCTCTGGGTGGCCAGCACCCACCCAGGGCTTAGCTTCTGTTATAGTGGGGCCTAGGTATGGTCCAAAGCAGGCCTTGTAGTTGGATCTATAGGTGTGGGGTTGTCTTGATGCAGGAGCAGGCCCCAAAGAGGTGCTGAGGCATAGAAAGCTGAGTTGCTGGTGATCTGATGATGTTTAAGGTGCATCCAGGAAAGTCATTGGGGTTAGGGCTCAGAAATACATGGGTGGAAGGCTCCAACAAGCAACTTGCAATGTGACATGTCAATAGCACTGATGACAAAATGTATTGTTATGCTCTGTACATAGAAAGTGTCAATAACTATATCTGATAATGAAATGGGCTAAGTTAGAGAAGAGCTATGAGCTACCAACTACAGGTATGTGGTATAGTCATGTATATAACATGACACTCACCCCCTCCTTGTAAGGTAGGTGAATAGAAGAAAAAAAAAGGGGTCCCACTTAGGTGCCCATCAGAGTGCTAATCTCATTGCTTTCTACCATGTCATGTCTTCCATTAGGGCACTAATCTTGTTGCTTCCTGCCATGTTATGTCTTCCCATGCATTTGCTCATTTTCTTGAAACTCTGCTATTGCCTTGAGTGTATGGGGCAGGTCATATTCCTTCAGCCATTTGTCATTGCTTTCATTATATCTCCTCCAGCAGACCTAAAACTCTAATACCCCTCCCCTAGTATGCCTTTCTTTGAGTATTCTTTTGATTCCCACCTCCTTACCTGTATCTGAATCAGTGGTGAGGGTTCCTGTCAGCAGCTCAGGATTGTGTCCTTTGTCACTGGTACCAGGCACAACACATGGAACATGTCATGTATCAATCACCTCTGCAGAAGTTCTAACTGGTACACTGTGTCTAAGATCTTTTGGGAAATTCCAAATGGACCAAACCTCTTAAAATCAAGTTTATTGCTTGGCCTATTGGAGTAAGTCTGTCCTTTCCAGGTAAACATGATTCCTTGCAATAGATTCTGGTACCTCTTCCACTCATACATCATAAAACTGCTTCATTCTCTCTGCTGCCAATTCCAACAACCCCTTCAGCTCCTCCTGTACCTCTTGAATCTTGTCTAGGCATGTGTCTGCCTTTAGGACTATCTGTGAGTTCACAGGGTCAATAGAAAATGTTGGATTGTATGCATACTCTGCATAAAAGAGGGACATCCCAATCAATGAGTTCATGTGATTGTTGTATGCAAATTCTGTGAACAATAACCATTCTACCCAGTCATCCTGGTAATAATCAATAAATGCCCATAGATACACTTCCAACTCCTGATTCACTTGCTCCATCTGGCTGTTGGTTTGTGGATGGTGCACTGTCAATAATGCCTGCTTAATTTCAAGCCACTCTCACATCTATTTCACATACCTGGCCACAAAATGTGGCCCTTTGTCAGAGACAACCCTCTTAGATGTACCATGCAAGCACCAGACTCTCTCCATGAATGTGTCAAACATTGCTGCTGCATTGTTGGTACTGTGTGCTCCAGGAAAGCCTGCTTTGTTGATTTGTTGCAAATAGCCTGAATCATGTCATACCCTTGGGACACTGGGAGAGGACCAATATAGTCTGTGAAGATGTGTTGCTATGGGCCATGTGAAACTTCAAGTAGTTGGAGAGGACTATAAGGCTTCTGTCACTGAAGCTTGATCTGCTGGCATGTCTCACACTCTTTGATGTACCTATGCACAAATTCAGACATCTGTGGCCAGTAGTAACTCCTAGCAACCAAAGGCAATGTATTAGCCTGTCCCAGATGCCTCACTAGTATTGAGTCATGATACAGCTGCAGGATGAGCCACTTTACTTCCTCATTGTCTAGGACATAGATTAAACCCCAGAACTACACTAATCCCTCATCCACTGTAAACTCTTTAAGCCTGCACCTCACTAATGCTGGTGCCTTGGCCAATCCCCACATTATCACCAGTTTCAGGTCTTTTGGCACTGCCTTCCTTATTTTCTCCAAAATCCATCTATCTGCCACCACTCTCTACCTGCTATCACCCTCTATACTGCCACCACCCTCTACACTGCTACCACCCTCTACACTGCCACTACCCTCTACACTGCCACCCTCTACACTGCCACCACCCTCTACACTGCCACCACCCTCTACACTGCCACCACCCTCTACACTGCCACCACCCTTGCCACCATCTTTGACTTGCTACACCTCCCCAACCCCAACACTACACCTCTTTTTGCCACTCTCTCTGTCCCCAACACTGTCTGTTCAGCATTATCCTTTCTGTCCCTAGGCACCTCATGGTCTGGCCTACAGGACAGACTATCTAGTCTTGCACTCAACTATTCTGGACAATGATGGACCACAAACACAAAACAATTCAGGAACAGGCTCCACTATGCTTATCAGCAATTTGGGTCTTTCACAGTCATAAAATACTCCAAATTCCTATAGTCAGAGAAGACATTGACCACCAACAGGTTTTCTTCCAGTAGTCTCCAGATTTCAAATGCTCTCATGACTGATAACAACTCCTTGTCATGGATGTCATAGTTCCTCTTGGCTGGCTGCATTGCCTTCAAGAAAAATGTGACTGGCTTCCACTTCCCATCCTCTGTCTGTTGCAACAACACTGCCCCCACCACAAAATCTAATGCATCTGTCTCCACCTGAAATGGTGCCTCCATTTTCAGCATTATCAACACTGGTGCTTTGACAAATGCTGCCTTCAGCTTGTCAAAAGCCCTTTGTTCTCCCACCCCCCACCTCCATTCACAGTCCTTTTGCTTCAGTTGCTCCAGTAGTTGCATGATATTTGCATAGTCCTCAACAAACCATCTGTAAAAGTTGTAGAAACCCAGGAACTGGTTCACATGGTGAATATTGCATGGTGTTGGCCAGTCCATGACTCCACTAACCTTCACTGGGTCCATTTCCACATGCCCTGGCAAGATCTTTAAGCACAGGTAATCTACCTTTGCAGTCCAGAACTTGCACTTCTCTGGCTTCAGAAAAAGGTCTGCCTCTCAAAGTTGATATAACACCTCTCTAACATGATCATCATGTCTTGCTGGGTCCTCTAAAAAGATAATTATATTGTCAAGGTAAAGGATGACATACACATCCACCAAATCATGAAATAATTCATTGACCATGTGCTAAAATATTGCAGAGGCATTGTGAAGCCCAAACTGCATCACAAAAAACTTGAGTTAGCCATATCTGGTCTGGAAGGAAGTCTTCCACTCATTGCCCTCCTGGATCTACACATTGTAGTACCCCCACCACATATCCAATATCATAAACACCTTTGCCACCTTCAGCCTATCCAGCAACTCATTTGTCAACAGAATTAGGTAAGCATCTGGTTTGGTCACTGCATTTAAGGCTCTGAAGTCCACCACCAGCCTCAACAAGCCATCCATCTTCTTTACAAAGAATACTGGGGCTCTACAGGGAGCACTCAACTGCCAGATGTACCCTCTCTTGAGATTTTCATTAATAAACTCATATAGCATCTTCAGCTCTGCCAGTGCCAATTAGTATAGCTTTCCAGGTAGTAGAACCTCCACACCATCCATCAAGTCAATTCCTAAGTCATGCTTCTTGTGTGCTGGTAGACATTCTGATCTTGTCTTGTCAAACATGCCAAGAAATTCATGGAATTGCTCTGAGCCCATTTTCTCAACTGGCCTTTTGGTGATGCCCTGTCTTCTCATCACTTCCTCTGCCAAGATCTGTGATGTGCTCCTCCCTGCTGCTGCCTTCAACTGTGGTCCTTCCACTCCCCTGCAATGACTCCATGTCCCATCTCTGCTCAAAAAATATGCACCCATCCCCACTCAATCCCACCTCCTCCTCTGTTTTCTCAATTGCCTGATCAATACATCCCCTTGCTACTTGTACTGCTTCTGCTTGCTGTGTTCTTTGGAAGCATGTGACTCTTGTTCATGCCTTCTTGAGACCATGGAATGCTTCCTTTGGGGCTGCCATATGTGGATGTGAACCTGCTGGCCTTTTACATATCAACTTGTGGGCAAACAACTTGAGTCCCCCCTCTCCTGCTCCCCTTTCCCCACTGGCTCCAGGAGCTGCAATCTCTCCTTTTCCTTTGTCATCAACATCACCTCTCCTTTCCTTGTAGCTTCTTCCCCCTCCCTCCACTGTCTTTCCACCACCTTCTTGGATGGTAGGCACCTGGGACCATGCCTTCTAAGGATCTTTGGAACTTCTGTCACCAATGCCACTCTCTGTGTCTTAGGCAAGCAGTGCTCTTTACAGTATTGCATTGGAAACTCTGCTGTCAATCTTAACCAGTCAATCAATGAATTGTGCCTTTGCAACCAGTTCATGCCCAGGATGAGGTTGTCATCCCCAATATCTGTGATGTCAAGGACCAGTGGCTCTGCATGCTACCCAAGCAATACATGTAAGTGGACATCCTGTGTGATTAGGCCTGACTTCACTTCCAAGTTGTCTATTGTCCTCAGACATACCAGGCATTTCTTAGGGGTGACTGGAATCTTCTACTCAGCTACAAACCAGGAGTTCACAAAGCAGCAGCTCACTCTGGAGTCTACCATTGCCCTGGTGTCAACAATCTGTAGACCATGACTCAAACCATAAATTTGCAGTATAACAGGGAGCTCCAGCACTGAGGAGGGAGACTACAGAGATCTTGCATAGATGACAGCCACACAATAGCCTCTCCTGCAATGTTATTTTAGCTTTGGCACAGACTCATCTGGACCTAGTATCATTGCCCAAGGCCCCAGGGCTAGGACTGCAAACCTGTTTATTGTGGCAGTTGGACTCTTCTTTTCCACACTGGCAGGGATGCTGATGGTTTTTGCTGGCTGCAGGTAGACCTGTTTTACCCACCCCACAATCTGCTGCAGCCAACCCAGGTAATATGATGTGCAATGAGACTTGTCCTCACACTTATAGCATGCATCCTCATAGTTTTGTCCTCTCACAGAATCATAAGTCTATGCCAGTTCCATACAAAACAGCTATAGTACTTGAGACACAACATATTCCATGATATCCAGTACATCCTTTATATTAAGCATTTGAAAATTTTAACTTAGCCCAAGTGTAAGGCTCCAACAAGAGACTTGCAACATGATGCATTAATAGCACTGATAACAAAACATATTGTTATGCTCTGTATGTAGAAAGTGTCAATAAGCATATCTGATAATGAAATGGGCTAAGTTAGAGAAGAGATATAAGCTACCAACTACAAGTATGTGGTATAGTCACATGTGTAACATGACAATGGGCCAGTGATCTGGTGATCCATAGGTTGTAGGTGGGGTTTGGATAGAGAGCAGGGGTTGGAAAGTTGGGCAGAGGTTCAAGAGTTGGGTGGGGGTGGTTTCTAGGAGTGGCAGGGTTGTTGGGGTTTGGCAGAGTTAAATTAGTAGGGCCCTGACATCACCCCTCCTTTAAGTCTTGAGCTTTTGAGGCACAGCAGGTGTTGTTGGTTCTTGGGGATGCCTGCAGAGGTCCAGCAATTTTCTGTGAGTTTCTTTTAAGAGTTCCCCATCTGATTTTTTTTGAGTCAACTCTAAATATATCTCTTCCTCCATTCATACTCCCTTACTCCCTACAGGCAACAATGTTGTGGAGTAGGTTGTGTTCAAGGCAGCAAAGAGTGTGTATTGGCAGCAGCAGGAGCAGGATACAATTGATTGCTTCTACCAACATGAGTTCTGTTATCCTCCATTGTCATGCAATCTGATCCCTTGTTGCAACAGCAGCAGCAGCAGGTCAGGGAATTAGGTTTGGGGGCCAGGCCTTCCATAACTCATCATAGTACAGAGGATGGGGGAGCAGATTATGGGGCAGGGGTCAGGTCTAGGCAGGCCAGACAGGAGGGTTCCAGAAGGGTCAGGCAGCCCTCCCAAGAGTGGTGTATAGCTAATGGCCTGGTGAGTGTCCCATGAGTTGGCCTCCTCTTCTAGAGCTAACAAATCTAGTGCAATGCTTGCCATGCCTATGGCATGCCATACATTCTTCCCCTGCTAGGGTGATCTTGCCAGGCCCAGGATGTGTGTGGTGGCTATTGGGATTGCCACCTACACTGCTCCTTCTAGTCCTGGTAGCAGCCAGGGTGGTAAGAGGGTGATGTGGCACTGGTGTGGGCTGCTCAGGGTGCCCTGTTGCCCTAGGTAGAAGTGGTGTTTGAGAGACAAGGTTCTATAGAGGCAAGGTGCAGGGTGGGGTGTAGGTAGGACTGCTAAGAGAATGGGGCCCTGGAGACTGTTGGGCTCTGGGATCCCCCTATTCCTTCCATTTCCAGTCTGGGTATTGAGCCCATTGTCCTCTAGAGTGGTCCCTCAGAGGCAGCCCTCATCTGGAGGGACCCCAGACCCTAAGCATTGCCATCCAAGGCCATTTTCCCTGTTCTTGCATACACTAACTCTAATAATACAGATGAGCCCAAGTTCCTCTGGCATGCTGGCACCACCAGTCTGGGAGGAGGTGGATGGTCCTTGGAAGGGGGTTGCCTGGCTCCAGGCTTAGGAGAAGGTGCAGCTGGACCAAAACCAGTGCCTTCTGTCACAGAACAAGAAGCTGGTAAAGGAGTTGGAGACATAGTTTAGGGAACTGGGACCCTTCAGGGAGCACATCAGGCACTTCAGGAGCAGGTGAAGTAAGCAAGGGATGCTAAGGGAAGGATCTGGAGGGCTGGGGTGAGAGGAGTTCTTGGAGAGTTGTGCCCACAGTGCAGTGATCTTGGGTGACAGATAGGGGGCAGGCCTGGGTTTGGGTGGCAGATTGCTAGGTGCAGCACTGACTGAACCTCTTCAGTGAGTTTTAGGTAGGGGTCTTGTAATTCTGGTTGTGGCTGATGTTCTCCAGAGTGGATTTGAGTGTATTGGGGTTTGCTGGATAGAGTGACCTTGGCAAGGTCATTTGTTTAGGACAGACTCTGACAGATCTGTCTGGAGTACTACCTGCCTCTGGAAGTTGAACATGGCATAAAAGAGCTGGAATAGTTGGAGGGCACACACTGGAGACTGGCCTTCAGCCAGAGGGATGCACTGGAGTAGGCAGCACAGAACCTGATGGAGTCCATGCTGATCCTGGAGGATGTTCTGGGGGAGACATGGAGGGCACTATATGTAGAGCTTTGTAGTGGGTGGGAGCTGTCAGAACCTCCTTTAGAGGAGGTTGACATGATGGTAGAGAGGGGCAATGAAGTAGAGGTGGTGGATCTCCAGGAGGCCAAGTGTCAAGGGTTGCCATATTCCATTCATTTCACCTTATTCCACCTCACTTCACTCTCACCTCACTTTGTCTCACCTTACCTCACATCATCTTGGAGCTATGCTTCTATCACTATTCCATTAAGGCATACACCCTGGTGCACATGTGTCAATGCATTGATGGCAACACATGACTTTGATCTATGAGGTTAGGGTTTATCTTACATCTTACCTCATCTCATCTTATCTGACCTCACCTTGTTTCAGCTTACATTTCCCAAGCTACCTACTGGCTGGATCAGGTATGCCAATGCATTGGTAGTTGCATGTAACTTCTCTGACTACTGTATAGTTGGTCTCATAGTGTCAGGAGGGTAGAAGGCTATATTGGACATTGGGAGTTCTCAGACCTGTTCTCTTTGGATCTCTCTTTGCCAGCTGTGTGATTGAGTCACAGCCTCTAAACGTTGCCCTTACACCAAGAGGGAGGCCCAGAGGAGGGTGAAGAGCAAGGGGAGGGAGGTTGGGTGAAGGGAGGGGAAAGAGGTTCTTGTTTAATGGAGTTCCCTTATACATAGTTGCATTTTTTGTATTTTCTTGGATTTTTTGTAATGTCTACTGTCTTTCTTGTTTCTGGTCCTGGATAAGATGAGGGGATCAGATTAGATAAGATAAGGCAACATGATGGGTAGGATGAAATAAAGCAATAAGATAAGATAATAGGAATCAAGCAGGAACAAGATATATAAGATAAGATAGGGATAAGATAAACAAGGATGAGATAGAGAAGGAGATAGGATGACATAATAGAAATGTGCAGGAAGGAGTTGAATCCCCATTGAGCTCAGGATGGAGTTACACCCAGAGTAGCCCCAAGGTTATGGACCTGAGTCATAGGTCTTGGGGCTTTTGCAGATGCCTTTAGTGGAAGTCCTGAAGAGCTTTAGGGGCATTCCAAAGGTGTCCTAGTGGTTTCTAGGTGTTGTCCTTGGGTCTATACCCAGTCCACTGAACAAAGTATTCTCACCTGGGAAGTTGAGATTTTGTTGACCTTATATTGTGCTTTTCCATTGACCTCAACAGCAGGGGGAGGGTCATTCTTTTAGCTAGGAAAGAGGTCTGAGTTATAGTATTCCAGGAGTCAGACATGAAAGACTGGATGGATCCCCTTCATTCCAGCAGAGTTCAAGTTGATATGTGTGGGAGAACACCTTTCAGAGTATCTTAAAGGGTCTAAGGCACTTATGGTTGAGCTTTGAAGAGGGTTGCTGGGTTTTGATATTCCAATAGTTGAGGCCAAACAAGGGACCCTATGAGCCAGTCCAGAGTTATATTCTAGCAAGCATCCATATACTTTTGGTAGGCTTGGTTAGCAATGCTAATCTCCTGCTTGAGGTAGTACTGCAAGCTCCAGAGATCCTGGGCAGTAGCATGGGCTGCATGAAAAGGGATGTTGCAGAGTAAGATAGTGAGCTATGGTTGTATTCCTTATTTGCAAAGAAAAGGGATCCTCCAGTGGCTGAATGCAGGGAATTGTTATAAGTAAACTTGGTGAGGGGAAGTTCAGCATATTAGCTATCCTGCAGGTAGTTCATGTACAATCAGAGGTACTGCTTCAGGGTCTGATTGATGCACTTGGTCTGTCCATCAGTCTCCAGGTCATAGGCCATAGACAGGCTGGACTTGATATCTAGAGCCCAGCACAGGGGTTGTCAGAGCTATAAGACAAACAAGGTACCTTAGTCAGAGATAATGTCATTGGGCAGGCCATGCTTTATGAAAGTATAGGTGACAAAGTGTTAGGCCAGGTGCAGAGCATTGTCTGTAGTGCAGCAAAGGACAACTCTAAGAGCTTAAGAATGTGGTCTATGGAGATGGAGGACTAGGGCCAGTGTCTTGTTGGAAGGGGCTTGAGGAGTTCAAAGGAGTGATAGCATGGGACCTTGGCCCAACAGCATGCCTCACAGCTGTGGACATACCAAGTGATATCTTTCTTAAGTCTGGGCCAGAAGTACATTCATATGACAAATTGGAGGGTCATCCAGATCCCTGGGTGACCTCAAAGCTTGTAATTGTGATGCTGTCAGAGGACCTGAAGATGGAGTTTCTGGTGGTCTGGGATGTGTACTATGCATTACAGAGGAGGAGCAGGTTGTTGGGGGAAAGGATGAAGGTGGAAGGGTTAGAGGGAGAGTCAGAGGGGGGAGGGGAGAAGTTCTAGGGGTCATGGGAGCAGAGGTAGTCATCCAGGAGTGCCTGATGGATCTGTTGGAGGAGGCCTTCATTGTCTAGTAAGAGAGTGGCTTAGAGTTGCTTGGGGGAAATGATAATGTGCAGGTTGAGGGTATTTTGTCTGGCTTTGAAGGATTTTTGTGGGTAGATGTTGGACCATCAAGCCAGAGCCTTGGGCTTGGCCCTGAGATGGCCAGGGTCATAT
Source organism: Termitomyces sp. DKA19 (assembly GCA_018851325.1). Lineage (NCBI taxonomy): Eukaryota > Fungi > Basidiomycota > Agaricomycetes > Agaricales > Lyophyllaceae > Termitomyces > Termitomyces sp. DKA19. The sequence continues at coordinate 51,966 of JABCKS010000048.1, forward strand.
CAAATGACAAAGTCATATTTGGACAGTAGCTTGGACCATCAGGCCTGCTGGTGGCTGAGCTGCTTCGTAGTTGTGAAGTACTGGAGGTTATTGTAGTCCAAATAGACCTGAATACTGTGTCAGGTACTTTCCAGATATGTTCTCCACTGTTGGAAGGCTTCTACAATTGCAAGGAGCTTGTTACTGTAGATGTTGTAGTTGAGCTCTACAGGGATCATGGAGCAGGTGTAGAACATGATGGAGTATAGTTCCTAAGTATCAGGGTTGGTCTGGGAGAAAATCCCAGCAAAGGTATAGTTAGAGGCATCAAATTCAAGGATAATAGGGTAGGAGGGGTCATAGTGTTTGAGGATGGGGGCAGAGGTGAAGGCAGACTTGAGAAGGTCCAAGACATTTTAACAGTCTGAATTCCAGTTCCATAGGATATGCTTCTAGATGAGGCAAGTGAGTTTTTTTGTGATCCTGGAGTAGTGGTCAATAAATCCTTGGTAGAAGTTTGTGAAACTGAGGAAGGACTGGAGTTCTTTAACATTCCATGGGTGGAGCCAGTTGTTGATGGCATCAACCTTGGCTGGGTCTATGCAGACACCTCCCAGAGTGACAATGATGCTGAGGTACTTCACTTTCTGAGTATGAAAGAAGCACTTTTTGGGTTTGGCATGGAGGTTATATTGTTTAAGTTGCTCAAAGATGTGCCAGACATGGTTCTGGTACTCTGTGAGGGAGTTGGAGTAGATGAGGATGTTGTCCAAGTACACTACCACAAAGATGTTTTTCATGTCATGGAAGATGTTGTTCATAAAGTACTGGAAAGGGGCAGGGGAATTGATCAGTCCAAAAGGCATTACTAGGTATTTAAAGAGTCTGTAGCAAGTCCAGAAGGCAGTCTTCCACTTGTGTCTAGGGGCAATGTGGACATTGTTGTACCTATAATGGAGGTTGATTTTCATGTAGATCTTTATACTTCAGAGTTGGTCCATGAGGTCTCCAATGAGGGGAAGGGGTATTGGTTCTTCTTTATAATCTGGTTCAGTCCCCAGTAGTTGATGCAGAGGTGGAGCATGCTGTCTTTCTTCTTGGCAAAGAGAACTGGGGCTTTGGTGGGGGAGGAGGAAGGTTGAATGAAGCCCTTTCCCAGCATCTCATCTATGTGAGAGCCTAGAGCTCAGTTTCCAACATGTTGTAGACCTTTCCAAAGAGTAGGGAGGCTCTTTCTTCTAGGTCAATCTAGTAGTTGTAGAGTCAGTGCAGGGGGAGCTTCTTGGCACTTTCTTCCAAGAATATATCTGTGAATTTGTAGTATTTAGGAAGCACAACCTCATGCAGAATCTCCTCCTTGGACTTAGTGGATTCTGGGGATATCTGGGCTTGGAGCTGTTCAATGGGGGTTATGTACAGTTGATAGGTGTGGGTCACATTGTGGAGGATTCTGGCAGATAGGGTGGCCCCTATGACACAACTATTTGAGAGGCAGATGTTGTCAACATGGTGATGGAAGATCAGTCTGCAAGGCATTGGGTTGCCATCAAAGAGTTGTAGTTCAATTGGAGCATCTAATACCTTACCTAGGAGACCTAGTTCCTTACTCACAAGAGTTCTTGTGGCTTTGCTATCAAGGAGGGCAGCATGGGTGGTGTTTATGGATTGAAGAGTGATATCAATGATGAAGGAGTGTACTAAGGTCAAATGTAACTTGCCAAGACTTCCTACATTTGTTGGGTCTGAGTTGGAGGGGAGGAAGAAAGGGATGGTGGAGGGGTCCATGTGATCCAAGGCCATGGTGAGGGTCTGCCAGTTGATGTGGGGGTTGATGGATCATAACTACAGGAGGCCCAGGATGACAGGAACAGATTCATATAGCTGGGTGATAAGTATCCAGAGCTTGAGGTTTGTGCCATTCTTGAAATGTAGAGGGACATATGTGTAGTAGGTAATCTCTCTGACAGAGGATAGTCTGCTGTTAAATAACCAGAGCTGGATGGGGCTGGGCAGTCAAATCTGAGGGAGAAAAGAATGGTGAACCCAGTGATTATTGACAAAGTTGTCTGTAGTGCTACTGTCAACCAGGGTATTCACTTGGTGAGTGCAGGGGAAGAGGATAAGGGAGATTTGGAGTAGGAAGAATTGGGAGGATTGGGAGGAGAGATAAACTGTGAGGGTGTTCAGAGCAGGTACCAAAGCACATATGTGTGTAACTGTAGCAGAGAAAATGTTGGGGTTGATTCCACAATTCAGTGCATCTTCTGGGTCAACTAAATTGCTGACTCATTTTCCATATACTGGAATTTGAATTTGTCCCTGTTTATTGTCCAAACAGCTTGTCTGAGGGCACCCTACTCTAGACACTCCTGGACAAAGTGCCCAGGCCTGCCACAGAGCAAATACAGTGCTGCTTAGCATTGCTGCTCCTTTGTCTCCTTGTAGATGGCTATCCAAGGCTAGTTTAGCCAGTATAACTAGTTAGCTTGGAGCAGTTTGTCCTCAAAGTCCTTGTTTGTGGACTTGGTATTGCTGTTGCCCTGCATGAGTGTGTCATCCTGGCTGTCAGAGTCTGGGGTGATGGTCTGAAGTCAAGCAAGGCATTGTGTAGTGTTTCCAGGGCCTGGTCAATGAGGGTTCTGAGCAGAGGGGTTAGTCATAGTGGAGTTAGGAGGTTAGGAAGGTCATTATGGGGCTGCCAGGATTCCCTCAAGTAGTAGAAGGGATAGTTCTAATAGTTAGTTCTGGAGCTAGCAGAGTCCTCCCAATAGTGCTGGTCAATGTGGATGACAAGGCTCTTGAGGGTCCTTATAGGTGGTCTATTTTGAAGCAAGATGGAGGACCTTGTGGATTTGCTTGAGAAGGGCCCTGTTGAGTTGGAAGCATAGCATATAGTAATTCCAGCCAGCTTTGTAGGCCTCCTTCTCAAATTGGACCATAAATGTTGTGAAGTGTTCCTCTGAAGTCATCCAGAGTGATACAGGCTTGCTTTCAGCCTCAGCAACAGTGTCATATACTTCAAACTTTGATAAGAATTTCTGTATAAAGGCTTCCTAATCAGACAATAAGTAGGTGGCAAGGGTTGTACCAGAGATAGTGGTCTAGGGCAATCTCCTGCAGGTAGAAGGAAGCAAACACAATGCAGGCCTTGTCCATGGCAAAGGTGTTCAGCTTTTTCTGAAAGGTATTGAGACATTGTACTAGGATGGTGCATTATTTCTAGAGATTATGACTGGAGGGATTCTGATTTCTGGATGTCCAGCCAACCTTTGCAAGTGAAAGCCTCATGGACTCTGTTGGCCTCTATTTGGTCCTTGGGGTTACAGGGTAGAAGGGCAGTGTTGTAGCAGTAGTAATAGTAGTAATAGTGCTTACCTACTCCTTTCAGTAGAAACACACCTACAGTGGGGCTCCATTTTCCAGGAGGCCCTCCTCTCAGAGGTCCTCTGCTAGGGAGTGCTCCTCAACCTGATCCAGGGGGTAGTCCTCCTGGAACCCATCCTAAGTCTCCTAGGTTGTCCAAAAGGTTCCCTTGGGGGCTCAAAGGGCCCTTTAGAAGGTCTGAAGGAGCCTCTCAGTAGTCTTGGGTCTGGAAGAAGGCTAGGTGCTACTGTGGGTGCTGGTCCAAAGGGGCCTCCCAGTCATTCTGGACCTGAAGGAGGGCCAGGAGCTGCTGTCAGTGCCAGTGCTAGTACTGGGAATCAAGCCAAAGGGAAGGAGTATAAATGGATAAGAGGGGGGGATGGAGCAGAGTTGGAGCAAGGTTGGGCTGAGAGTCTTACTATCCTGGCAGTGGGATGGTTAAACAGCCTGCTAGAGGGGTTGATATTCTAGCATAGAGCTGAGGCTGCATCCAGGTTGTTCTGGTATTGGTTCTTGGCATTTTAGATGTTATCAGGTTCACAGGGTGCTAAGTCCTTTTCTTGCTGCATATAAAAGGAGTAGATGGGGTCAGAGTGGTGCATAGGAGCACATCACCTCCCAACAAAATAGTGGTCACTTGTGCCAGAGTTGGCATATGTGGGCACAAATCCATCAGCATGAAAAGCATACAGGTTCATGGTGCGCTATTGTGCTGTGGAATCATTCTCAGAGGCTGCTGGTATGTACTGAACAATGTTTGCTATGAGCACAAATGAGACATCAGACACTAATATGTTAGCTAGATTGGTGTCAGGTGTCCCTACCCTTTACCCAGACCCTGCCTGCAATCTGTGCATCACCAAATCACTGGCCCACACATTCCCAAGCCCTATCCCCAACTTATACACCACTGGACTGTTGGATATCACATTTGTGATACTGTGATGGGGTGCCATGAATGCCATTGTCAAAGAGGCAATGGCCACCATATGCTTTGTCTGCATATGTATATATATCATCATATATAGATACATGTACCCTCAGTTCCGTTTACACAACACTGAGGGTACACAACTTACATTTACTATTCTACTTACTAATACTTACTGCCATACCTAGATTGAACACTTACTGTGTAACATTCTAGGTACATACAATATAGTTCCATTTACATGACACTGAGGATTGAACACTTACTGTGTAACATTCTAGGTGTAGACGATGGTCTAATAACACCCTGAGACATATAGTTCTAACAGGTTATGGGCCTTATTGAGTGCACTACTTGAACAAGTACTGCCACTTGTTAGAACCCTATTGTCTTTCTGCTAGCTAACATCTCGAAGCTGATTGCTCTGGATTGTCCCAATTGGAGCTGACTCCAAATTCTGATCTATCCCCTTGTTTGGATAATCTCTGCCCACCCTTGTCTTGACTGTTTTTGGATATTGGGCCATTGCCCTCAGCCAGAACAAGATCAGTGCCATTTGCATTCCTTTTTTCTAAAACCTGCATGTATTCAGAACCCCCAAAGTCACCATGCTTGATAGCAGTACCTCTTCCATCCCAAATATCTCTGTCTGTGGCATGGATTGGAAATCTGAGAAGTTTAATTGTAACTCCCCCACATCCAACTT